>JAODUP010000124.1:180000-217500 GCA_025642065.1 Paralvinella palmiformis
TGACAAAATGGAATTGACCCCATGTCTGATAGCTACCAATAATTTGTTTTATTGTATAGGATTTCATTATACCATGATGATTATAAAAATACTACTAATAATAGTAATAATTTGGTTTTACAAAACACTGACATAAATAATAATAATAATAACTTATATATATTTTGTTGAACATTCTACATTATTTATAAATAAATAGTGTAATGCAAAATATTATTGCTTGATCAATTTTTTATATAGTTTTATCTAATATTGTTTTATTACTAATTTACATAACAGACATTATGCTGGAGATGTTATCTACCTTGTTGAGAACTTTATAGATAAGAACAAAGACACATTATTCCAGGATTTTAAGCGGCTTCTGTACAACAGGTGAATATTGATGGCTGATTGTTCTTCTAGATATATATATATATATATATATATATATTATAATGTGAATGTTTGAAATGGAGATAAGAGATGATGTTGTTGTTGTATGTTTAGCAAGAATAAAATGATCAGTTCCATGTGGCCAGAAGGTGCCAAGAGTGTTCAGGCTGTGACCAAAAGACCTGTTACTGCTGGTACTAACTTCAAAATATCCATAATAGAATTGGTGAAGAACCTTGGCTCTAAGGTAAGACATGCAGACATGTAGATGTGTTGCAGACAGACAGATACATACACACTAACACACATGCATGAACACACACTTATACCAACAGCAACACACACTAACCCAGGGGGAGAGAGAGAGAGAGTTACATCTGTTCAGAGTGTGATAGCTATACTAAAATAGAACTTGCCACTTATATCTGTGACCTGTCTACAGTGTGTATATACTAATTGTTATAATCTTACTTAACATATCAATATAAAATAATCATTTATTGTAAGAGATATTTTTCTAATACTATCTTAGTACAGTGTAATGACTTTTTCAGTCTTTTGTGAGAGCTGTAATTGAATTATGAACATCTCACAAACTTGTTTGCAAACAATTTGAAAGTCTGGGAAATTAATAATTAATCATGCCTGATTTCTTCCATGTTAAAGTGGTTTGATGCAAGTTGTTTTAAATGCCATTTATACGTCAATGCCCTCTGTAGGAGCCGTATTATGTGAGATGTATCAAACCGAATGAAGAGAAGTCTCCTCTGCTCTTTAATGACGAGAGAGTCAGACATCAAGTGATGTATCTTGGTCTGTTGGAGAATGTTCGTGTACGTCGAGCGGGCTTTGCTTACAGGATGGATTACACACGCTTCTTGTTGAGGTATGTTAGATATAGTGTGTGGTTTTAGTTTATCCAGTGTGTTTTAGTTTATCCAGTGTGTTTTAGTTTATCCAGTGTGTTTTAGTTTATCCAGTGTGTTTTAGTTTATCCAGTGTGTTTTAGTTTATCCAGTGTCTTACTACCAAACTCATTACATCTGCTATAGGAATGATGGGAGATACTTGGGTTAATCTGTTATTTAGTTTCTTCAGATAGATCCTAGTGTCTCTAGTACAGACTGTACACACATTTTTGACAAGTACTTGGTCTACTTCATGTAGACAGGTAATATGTTAATTTGTCAAGAATGAGAGTTTTCCTGTTTGTTACACACACACATACACACACACAAATAAATTCATGAAAATAAATATGATCTATGGTGTTTGCCATAATGGAAAACATAAAAGGATTATCAACTATTGGTGAAAAGGAATTCTGATAGGTTAATTGTAAAATATCATTTGTTAGAAGGGTTGACAATGATGACACATCTCGTTGTTGTTGTGGATGATGATAGTGATGGATGATGATGATGGGTTTATCAATGTCATACAATGAGTGCCTAGTCTGTTCGTCTGTCACAGATACAAGATGTTATGTCAACACACTTGGCCTAACTACCGCGGTGGCTCTGACCAGAAAGGCTGCGAGAAGGTGATAAATGAGCTAAATGTGTTAGATGACGTCAAATGGGGCAAGACGAAGATCTTTATAAGATCACCGCAGACGATCTTCTCACTGGAAGGGGCTAGATCAAGAAAGATCCCTGGCATTGTGCTCCTCTTACAAAAGGTTGTATTTTATGGACCTAATGATTGTATTGTCTTAACAGTTATTATCAGTTGTAAATATTGATCTTGACAATTATCAACTGTAAAATATTGATCTTAACAATTATCAACTGTAAAATATTATCGTTTAACAATTATCAATTGTAAAATATTGATCTTAACAATTGTCAACTGTAAAATATTGATCTTAACAATTATCAATTGTAAAATATCGTAAAGTGTATGAATACATTTGGTCTATCACTTGCAAAATAGGTCCATACTAATAAATGACAATACAAGACCATACTAATAAATGACAATACAAGACCATGCTAATAAATGACAATACAAGACCATACTAATAAATGACAATACAAGACCATACTAATAAATGACAATACAAGACCATGCTAATAAATGACAATACAAGACCATGCTAATAAATGACAATACAAGACCATACTAATAAATGACAATACAAGACCATAGTAATAAATGACAATACAAGACCATACTAATAAATGACAAGACAAGACCATACTAATAAATGACAAGACAAGACCATACTAATAAATGACAAGACAAGACCATACTAATAAATGATAATTCATGTTTAATGTTTCACAGAAATGGCAGCAAAGGATCACTATCTCTTTTCATATTTTTAAATTAGATTTTTTGTTATTGGTATCTATCCAAGAAAGTTATTTTTATTAATTGAATTATTATTCTGTTAGATATGAAGAGCCATCCTTGTGGTGTGTGCTGTATTATCATGATGTTTTAGTATAATTGTAATATGCCCTTGTGATCAGTTTATATCTGCTGTTATTTCCAGATGTGGCGTGGTGCAATAGCTCGTAAACGGTATAAGCAGATGTTGGCTGTTTATCGGATTATGGATGCCTACAGGAAATACAAATGTCGTACATACATTAAAAAACTTCAGACAAGCCTCAAGTAAGATTTACTGGTTAACTCTCTAATTCCTGTACATTACAGTAACAGTGTGTATGTGTGATATCCATACTTGTCTGTACTTGGGTATGTGTGTCTATTGTGGATTTTGATTCACATGTCTCCATACATTGGTGCCTCAGTCTGTGCATGTTCATCATTGTCATGATAACAGTCATGGCAACAATTAGGAGACATTTTATGTCAAAAGATAAGACTGTCCTATGACTCTTCGGTTTATGTTAACAAATTGCTTTGTTTCCACAGAAATGCCAAACACATGCCTGATGCTGGTAAACATTTGCAGTTCCCTCCTGCACCAAAGAGATTAGCCCAGACTGTAGACTTGTTGAAAAAGGTTCACAGAAGGTAACATCTCATTCAAAAGTAACCGATCGTTAACAGTTGTAAATGTGGGATTTTACAATGAACCAATTAAATTTTGATTCTTGTTTTCTTTTTAGTCAATAATATTGTTATGATTTTTAATAAAATTATTCTAATAATGGTTGAGACAGATTTGAGTTCTGTCAGTTATTTGCTGTGTGTCTACACACAGAAATGTCCTTTTATATTTAACTCTGTTTCTGAATCTTTCAGTATCGCCCTTTTAATGCGCAATACGCAAATATATAGTGAAATTTGTTTGGGATAGTGCCTACTAAAATGGCTGATAAACTGTAAACGTAATATAGGAATAGAAAATGTGGCAGTTAACATTGCTAGTCCTCGTCTGTTTGTATTTTGTCTTATCATAAAAGGTGGCAGAAAAATGTTCTCTCTCATTTACTCAAGTGTTTGTTTTTGGTGCTGTGTCTAATGTATTACTCTCTCCATATTTATTGTCGACTAGATGGCGTGCTTATATGATATTAAAGCCAATCCCACTGGCAGAGCGTCCGGCTTTACAACTTAAGATATATGCAGCCGAAGCATTGAAAAACCGCAGACCCAACTGGGGTTCGAAACGTACCTGGGAAGGTGATTACCTGAATAAGGTAACATATTTAGTTATCCGGGTTGTTTTACGTACATGTAACACACTAATTTACGCATTCTGAACATAGGTGTGTATCCAATACTTTGACTAATTTATTTGTGTTGCATTTTTATTATAGGTATGATATACATTTTGTTATGTATTAAGAATGCATATACATTTGTTGATTTCACTTAATTATAAATGTATTGTAATTTAGAAGGCAAATATTTTTACCGAATTATGTCTGAAATTTAGGAATGGACTATTTTGAACTATTTTTACACTTGACTTCTACTAGAAATATAGAAACAGTAATAGTATGTTTTTTATTCTTGTTTTTGTGTATTCTATCTTTGTATTAATATACACAAAATATACATGGTACATTTTAGTATAATGATCTATCTTACTGGAGTACATATCATAATGATATTTAATTTCTAATAGATACTCGATGTATTAGATAATGTTTTTGTTTCATTTACAGTCAGAAGAAAATCCTAACTGTGTAGAGTATTCAGCACAAATGTCGAGACTGAAGAATCATGATAACTTTAGCAAAATACTCTTCTCAAGTTTTGTTAAGAAGGTGAGACAAGAGTAGTTGGTTACATCGTTTTGCAGAGAATAATTTGTGCATAAAGACATTTTTTATATAACTTATAAGATATAAACATCATATAGAACTTTTGTTCACGATATAACTTGGTTATATTTTAGACAAACCGGTTCACTAAGACAGCAGACAGAGCTCTGGTTATTACAAGCAGTTTGATCTATAAACTTGATCCAAGCAAGAAGTTCAAGGCCATGAGGCCAGGTATCCCAGTAACTGAGGTATGTTGTTTTACAGAATATCATAATGTTAATGTAGCTGTATAGTGAGATTTTGTGTGACTGTCCTGCTCTATGTCTGACTGACTCTCTCCGTGTATGGATGCACATGCACACACACACATACACACACACACACACGCATACTAAACCTTCAGAAGGCTGAAGCTTTATAATTATTATTATTATTACTGGCAGTATATTCATACGGTACAGACTAAATCCAGTCTTTAGTAAATGGCCGCCCTTTCCCTAACAATGTCTAATCTTTTGTTTAAGTTTTCAACTAAAATATCTTATATATTAATCATTATAACAAAACTTTAAATCGTACCTTTCAGTATAAACTCTTTAGCTGTTTAATATGTGTTGATATATGTATTTATTCGGTGCTATTAATTTGCTGGTCTTAAACCCTTCCCATAATGCTATGTTTAGTCTATAAATGTAATATTTAAGCTATATAAGTATATGTTTAAATTATTACATTTCAGGTAACAGGTGTTAGTCTAAGTCCAGGTTCAGATCAACTCTTAATCATCCATTTACAAAGTGGCAATGATTTTGTCTTATGTCTACACAACAACAGAGGAGAAGAGAGGGTTGGAGAAGCGGTTGGTGTGTTGTGTAAGCTGTCCATGGGGTAAGTCTGTTTGGAAATAAATAGGGTTAAAACTAACTAATCTTCGTTTGGGCATTCTGGTGGTATGGCGATTAGAACGCTACGCTGTAAACCTCTAGGTTCTGGCTTCAAATCCAGCCCATTACTGTGTTTGAGGATTGTCTTTCCCTTGGGAATCACCACTCGGTCATATGTTCCATGTGTACAAAGCTGAGGTTAATCAACTCATTACTAATATTTACAGTTTGTAAATTATCGTGAGAATATGCAGTGTAGTTACAAGTGACTAACTTTTTTGGGTTAGTATAAAGTGTCTTTACTTTCATCTGATTTTGTTTCTTGTTATTTTCAGGACTTTGAAACGTGATCTGCGTGTGCTCATTGGAAACAACTTACAGTGTTCACTTGGCAAGAAACAAAAGACGGTGGCAATAAACATTGGCACAAATGGGCCAGTCTTCTCTAAGAATGGTCAAGGAATTGTCCTTGAATATCCACAGATGGCAAATGGAACCCAATAGCAGTAATCGTTCAGAATACTAAGTTGTGCTAAACATGACGTAGTGCTTCCATTCTCATTAAGCAACATAACATTAGCTTTGTGTTTATATCTGTGCCATAAAAATATTTCAGGTCGGATGTCATCCAAGCAAGTATATTTCAAGGTCCACGTGGCCCACCAAAATTTCAGTTGTTCAACAAATTCACTTGCTCAGGATTTCCTGTGAAGTAGAATTCTGTACGTTTGTACTGAATAGACAGGATAAATTTGTTATATGTATACCATTATGATGAACTTGCAGAATTGTTAGCATAAACAGTTTTACACGAAAAGCATACTACATACACCATGAACATTTTGTAGAAATCAGGTAGAATTATAAACTTAGAGTTTGAATGAGAAAAGGGGAAAAAAAAACTATTTCTAATATCTGATAAAATTTCTAATAAATATCATATCATATAAATATACCATGGAACTAAGGTAAAGGGGCAGTTGAAGATAAAGTCACAAAATGGTGTATGAAAAGGATTGTTTAGTTTGTAATTGACTGAAATTTCATAGTAGAAGTGCCATGATATGAGAAGCCTTGACTATGAGCGTTATTAACAGATCTTGTTTTAAAAGACATGTTCCGTGACATCGCAATTATTCCACCAAAAGAGCTACGGAGCAGGCACTTCTGAAACTTACGAGCACGGAGAAATCACTTGAAAAAATCACCTATCTGCCTACTGAGTAATCAGTTACTATGACCCGGCATGAAAGTCTACTTGCCTGGAATGTTCAGGATGGCTACCAGTTTTTGTGGCATTGATTTGTATAGAGATGTGATAAAAGGCTTAGTGGATTCCAATAAATCCAGATGCTTTTTAGTTTATTAATATATATCGTGATGTTAGAAAATATTTTTTAAACGATCAGTTAGAGGTAATAGATCTATATTGTATAAAGATGTATTGGTTACGATTTGCATATTTTAGCAGAATTTATTTCTCAACAAGACTACATCAAAACATGACAGCATAGCCTCTGTATATAACGCCATATTAGAGTTCTTTCAATCAAAATGTACGTTGTTTGATTGTATCTTGTTGGTAAGCTTGTGAATTTAAAGCTCTGTTGGCTTTGATATTACATGCACACAAATACCCAGAAGCATACACACACAACATATATCATTATTGTACACGGCATCAAACATGGTTTAAGGGTATTAACTCGTAATCAAAGTATATTTGGTGCTTTTACATTGATGGTGTATATATCTGTTTAATAGCTTTTATGTACATTGATATATAATAATGTTTGCATATGTCGGTATGTAATAATATATATATATATATCATATTACATGACTTTTACGTGTACATCAGTATGTTGTAATGTTATGTGTAAAACATTCTGTGGTATACCATAACTATATGACAAAAGTCTTATGGTACACTAGATGTAACCACATTGTATACTGTTAAACGTAACGCTGAGATTCCTATTGTTACCATCTCAGATCTACATCAGTACTAAAATGTCACAGTAACAGTACTAGTGGCAGGAATAATGAAAGCTAAATATTAATATGTTAATCAGCAGTTTATTGAGCTTTATTCAGCTATACAAGACTTGCATTTAAAGATATATGTTAACCTTATAGACACTGTTCTGTGATGCTTTTTTATAACATTCTCTACACTGAGCCATAGCCGATTGTGGTTTTAATATATTTATGAACTACGCAAGTCATCTTGTGCTGTGATTTGTTGACAACGATCATGGTCTTGTGGGAATGATTATTATGTCACTATTGTATAGGTCGTGTATATATTTTAGTATAAGAGTCGTTTAGCTATAAAGGTTTCATTCATTGGCATTCCTTTGTGGATATCCTATCAGCCAAAACTTCCAGTGATAATTTGACTGCTGACGGATTTTATCTGGAATGGATGTGTTAAGGATATGTTAACTGCCTTCAAAATGATTTACCGGTAGTTCATTTGCTCTTTGTAGTGTGTTCTCACCAACAGAAGATTATATATATATATATAATATATATATATAGTTATATAGTTATAACGTTTGTTTTTGTAATGTGTTAATATAGCCATCATGTTCATTCTAAACAGATGTTACCATATAGTATCATCATATTTTTGTTGTGTAATTAATTAAGGTTTTACCATTTTTACGAACAGTCTGAAGTAGACTGTTTATTTGTCATCGTTTCATATTTTTGTGTTTGTTCATTTGTTATTATACTCAGTGGCTCTGTGATCATGACAGTCTAAGAACTTTATCTTGACCAGGGATATTGCAAACAGATATTGCTTATACAAATTCAAAAGCTAATCCGAATGAGTTTAGTTAATTATCAAATTGTGACCAGAATATAAATTGTTGTTGTTGTGTTATATTAACTAACCATTATTATTACCTGTACGACACAGCGGGGTGTCGGTACAAACATATTACTGGCTTATATTAAGTTTTATTTTGGTTTTTGGAATAAAGTGCTTACTGGATAAATAGTTGTGATGTGCACACTCATGTGCAGTGTTCTGAAAACAGCGAATCCCAAATTCCCTAACCGTGGCCACTGCTAAAATGTTTTACTTCCTGTATTTCAAGGGTGTATGAAGCATTGCGTTGGAAACATCAAAATTGTGAGTTCGAATCAAACTCTCATTCTGTATTTATTGATCAATCTTTATAAATAAAGAAACAACTCACTCACTCATACACAAATATATATATATATAATAACATTTAAAAAAATTAAGTATGGCAAGAATGAGAATATCAAATATGTTAGTCTGGGAAATATTTCCCTCCGGACCAGACAATGGGATCAATTCAATTCCGGAATTGGAATTGATTATTTAAAACAAATGGAATCGGAATAGGTACTCCGAATATGTACTCATGGTAAAAAATAGTGGGTAAAAAGAGTTTGGGATTGCTAAATTTGATGTGGAATTGAGCCCATGTCTGCTCCAGACCTGTCTCTCGGACATATGTCTCGGATGTAACCACGTTGTTGAGGTTAACAAAAAAGACTTCTTGCGATTAATCTTCTTATCATGCTTAACAAGAAAATTGTCTATTTGCTGGTTCATCGTATTACTGCAATAATTAGGTGTTTCCCTCACACGACCTGGAAAATAACAAATTCATGTTCCATGTCCTGGAAAAAACATATTGCCTGTGAAAAAAATCCCCTTGGAACCAAAAAGCCGCAAAAAAAGTGTTATGCCTGTAGGAGAAAAAGTGTACCGGGATACATGGTCTTGATATCCCATGTTAGTTAAAATTTAAATAAAAGTGAGTGGATTAAACATCTAGAAGATGATGATTGATATTTTACGGCCACTATTGTGCACATGGTAAGCTAAATGCTAATGAAAAGATTAAACACCCTTCAGATATGCCCACACCGAGATTCGAACCAGATGGTAGTGATCCAACGCGCTACTGATTAGCCTAAGGAGGCGTCAGACAGCTAGAAGAGGTGAAGGGGGCCTTACCATAAAATGTCGATAATCAATCATGCATTTATGGAATATATGCCTTTTCGCAAATATCTTCATTTAGTACCTTTAAATCTTGTATACTTCGTCCTGGAAAATAACGTTTCCTTGGCTGCGGGAACCATGATTAATGGATGAAGCTGATTTGATCAAATTATATTCACGATGTAGTCTTCGCTCTGACATAGCCATGACTCGGTGATGATGATGGTGCTTCTTAGCTTGAAAACATGATGTGAATATCTGTGTACTCGTGCACTTCGTATTTCTGACAATTGTATATATCGTACAGAAATACGAAGGAGTACTTTGGGGATAATTCGCATATAATTTGTATTACGGTGTTCGCAACAAATGATTTATTAATATATTGCCCTACCGCTGTCCGCATTCATTGGATGATGGCCCCGGATCGCCATCAAATGCCTCACATCGGTATAACAAAGTTAAGGCGGAACAAAACCTCGCATCATTCACCACATCGGATGTCCGTATAAGCCGCACACTGATACTACACTACCATAGAGAAGATTGGGTCCATTCTAATTACAATAACGCAATAGATAGCCAAATATATGTTCGAGCCACAAACTGACAAAAAATTTTACTTTGCTCCCCATTTTTGGATATATTACGGTTCCAGCATCTTGGCTCCATTAAAGTAACTTTCGGGTTTGTAGAAAATGTCTCATGAATTCCTTTTAGTCGTCACTTACGAAAAGGGTTTAAAGGATGGGCTAAATAGACCGGGAGATGGTTTCTTCAAAGACACCGGAATGGATAAAAAAACATTAATTATTTGAAATATTAGCGTAAAAGCACATATATCTCAATACAATATGAGTGAGTGACAGTTACTTACATACACACGCACACCGATAGTATACCTGCATATAAATGGCATGCATAGATAGATAAATATACACACACAGATGAACATATATATATATATATATATATATATATCGTACATACATAAAAACAATATTCCAGCTATTTTCTAACCCCATTCTCCTATCAACCAAAAGGTCAGTATAGTGTGAATGTCACACCATCTTATTTATTGTAGAGTAAATATTTTGTTTACATTTATCAGATTAGGGAAATACAGAAAGCCGAACATTCTGAAATTTAAGGAAGTTTAAAGCGTAAGTATTTAATAAATATTTCAAGTTTTATTTATTTTTTAATAAACGTGTGTACTGGCGCGCGCGTGTGTGTGTTTTTACGGAACAGATGGCCAGAGTTTAAAAATACAAAATTCTTTCTAGCCAAATACATAACATATTCAGCTAGGAAAAGCTGAAACAAAAAGATTAGTTTTTATCTTCTTTTTGAAGGTATCAAGGGTCTTGCACTTTCTGATGGTTACTGGAAGATTATTCATAAGGTAGCAGCAGCCTTTCTGAAACATCTATTACCGTATGTCACTCCACGTGTTGTTGGTACGGCTAAGAATGCTCCAGACTCAGACGGTAGAGACCTTGTCGGCTGATACGGAACGACAAGTTCCTCTAACGTACTGAGGGGCAGTCCCTTGAAGCTTAAGTATGTTTGCACTCATCCAATATAAACCTGGGTATCATCTGCATGACAGTGGTAGAGCAAACTATGTCGGCAACATATCGCACCAATTGGTTGTGAATACAAACAGTACTTACGTGGTCCAAGTACCGATCCTTGTGGTACCCCAAAATTCAGGCACTTACCTTCTGATGTCGTCCTTCCTATGGCAACTCACTGAAATATATTACTCAGATAAGACTTGATCCAGGAGAGGCCACTTCCGGTTACTTCAAACGAATGCTCAAGGTGCGTTTGAAGGATCATGTGATCTATGACTTCGAAAGCAGCAGACAAGTCAAGCAGAATTAATGCAGTCATACACTTCCTATCTAAAGCTTCAGCAATGTCATGATGGACCTTCAGGAGCACGGTCTCTGTAGAGTGACCGGTACGGTAAGCTGACTGAAGATTATCGTGCAGTCTGTGACTACTCAAATGGGTCTCCAACCACCTAGCAACCAGCTTCTCCAGGATCTTCGACAAGAAAGGCAGATTATACACTGGGCGGTAATTTTTCAATTCCTCTTTATCCAGATTTGGCTTCTTCAGCAGTGGTCTAATATTGGCCTTTTTGAAATAAAGCGGAACCTTGGACTCCACCAGTTATTTTTTTATAATAGCCGTAATCAAAGGCAGTAGGTATTCCAACACTTCTTTCAACAGGTATGTAGGTAATGGGTCTAGTTCACAAGATTTTGAGGGAGACTTAATGATAATATCATGTACCTCGTCTTGAGTGGCAGGCGCAAGTTTTGTCAGAGGCTATCCTTCAAATTTGATATCAGCGCTCATCACGACAGCGTCGCTTATTGGAGATTTGTGATTATCAGTGTCGTCTCTAATGGTTGTAATTTTCCTCAAGATTTTGATGTACACTACTAAGGCACTTCAAGGGACTGTCCCTCAGTACTTAGAGGAACTTGTCGTACCGTATCAGCCGACAAGGTCTCTACCGTCTGAGTCTGGAGCATTCTTAGCCGTACCAACAACACGTGGAGTGACTTACGGTAATAGATGTTTCAGAAAGGCTGCTGCAACCTTATGGAATAATCTTCCAGTAACCATCAGAAAGTGCAAGACCCTTGACACCTTCAAAAAGAAGATAAAAACTATTTTTTTTTGTTTCAGCTTTTCCTAGCTGAATATATTGGTTGTTGGTACATTTAGCAATTGTAATTTTTTGTTGTTGGAACAACAAAATTATCCCAGATATATTAATTAAATGAATAATGTTTATAATTATCTAAATAATAACGTCATAAGTTATTGTAGTCAGGAATGAATGTGGAATTTATAAGATTATATTGTATTGATACTAACACTGTTACTATTACTACTACTACTACTACTATTATTGCTATTACTATTATTATTATTATTATTATTATTATTATTATTATTATTATTATTATTATTATTATTATTATGGCGTCCTAGACCACAACGATTAGATGCTTGGAACGCTGTGTCTCGAACCTCCAGGTTCATATCTGATTCATACTTTGGTTTCTGGTATGTTTTCTTAGGCTACACAACTCACTCACTCACTCACTCACTCACTCACTCACTCACTCACTCATCACCACTCACTCACTCACTCACTCTCACTCACTCACTCACTCACTCACTCACTCACTCACTCACTCACTCACTCACTCACTCACTCACTCACTCACTCACTCACTCACTCACTCACTCACTCACTCACTCACTCACTCACTCACTCACTCACTCACCACTCACCACTCACTACTCACCCCATATTCACTCACTCACTCACTCACTACTCACTCACTCATTCTAATCACCACTACATACTCAATCATCTCACTACTCACTGTATCTCAACTCCGATTCATATCATTCATACTATTGTTCTCACTTTCTTACTCACTCACTCACTCACTCACTCACTCACTCACTCACTCACTCACTCACTCACCACTCACTCACTCACTCACTCACTCAATCAGCTGTTACACACCTGTATGTGTGTAATATTTGATATTAATTTAACATCTGAACTAACTTTTTTTCAGAGTAACAGTTTATTGTAACATTATTTTTCTTCATCTTCATACAGTACATTTTAATAATTTTGTTAAAATAAATCACACAAATTCGCCCGGAAAATTTAAATTGGATTATTTTACTTCAACAAATCGTCTCCAGCAGATTCACATAACAGTCAATATATTACTTACTTTATAGAAATATTCAAAAAACTAAATTCAACTACAAAGGCAAGCGGAAATATATATATATGTGTGTGTGTGTTGATAAATATTGTCAAATATTGACACAAACAGACATATACCGCCTGTCTGGATCCTGTCATCTGTCCATCATTCTATGTTATATATTTCTACAAACCGTCTATCACCAATCAGACACACATTTAATTAAAGGCTGAATCCTGGCAACTTAGATCCAGGCATTTTATTACAACTATTATTGTATAAGCCCTAAATATACATACGTATAGGTATATACATATGAACACTTCTGCGCACGCACGCACACGCACAGACACACACACACATACAACTTATTTACATGGATTTGCACAAAGAGTGATGCACAGTCTTAATGTTTGTGTATTTACAATGAAATTAAAAATGGCCCTTTCCGGAATTATCCGGGATCACCCATTCCTGGATCACCATTAATACCTCACGATTGGGATTCTACATTAGGCAAGAGGGAATTAAACAGTAAACAAACAAGGAACAATGAACACTAGACCATATTAAATAACAACAAATAGTTCAATTCATATATATATATATATATATATATATCAATAACAATATTGAAAATGTTTTCTTGCAGTCTACATCGAATAAAAAATTAAGTACATTTTAGTTATCACGTGATGTTCCATATCACGTGGCAGGCTTACAAAATTTAAAACAATTTCCTATTCCCGATTGGCCAAAAGTACAAGCCGTATCACGTGACAGTGGCAGCAAAACCGGAAACGCTGGACCAAAGTTCGAGTCTCGCCTGCAACGATTTGCCGCGACCACGTGACTTTGTTTTTGTAATACGCTAGCGCCATCTGGACTAGATCCTGGTCTCCGGATTAGCGGTAGTTGTAGTCGAAGGTAACGTTATTGGTCGGTTCACTTCTAAATATCACAAAATGCTTGTGTCAAAGGGGGGAGCCACCATACGCCAACAACCATTCAACCGCAGCTAACCGACCAAACGATCACGTGACCGATCCCACCGCCCCCTACTGGCATATGATATCCAGAATGCCGCTCGCGACCCGATCCATGTCCGCCTCGTTCCTGGTGATGTAGGCGTACTGATTGTCTGGATCGTTCGCTATCCCGTTAATCTCGCCCCGGTCGACGCTGCCGTTCTCCCCGATCCCGACGGCCACGATGGTGATCCCGGCACGCCTGGCCTGCTCGGCATTCGGGATCGTACGGTGTTGGTTAATGTTAGAATACCCGTCGGTAATTAAAATGGCGAAGTTAGCGTCACCGGGTCTGTCACCCCGATAGGACGTGAACATGTTAATCCGGACCTCGTCCAGGGCCCCAGCTGTGTTGGTACGACCCAGCTGCTGGGTGAACGCTATGGCGTTCAGTACGCTCTGTCTGTCCGTGTACTCGTTCAGGTGGAAGCGTACCGTCGGCTGGTCGCTGTACGTCAGTACACCCACTCGTGTACGGCCACCGGCGAAGTTCAGTCCACTTACCACCTGTCGCGTCAGCTGCATCGCCATGTCGAACTTCTTCTCTACCGATCCGGAAGAATCCAGAATAAACACCACGTCTCGACGTCTCGTACATCCTGGATCAATTAAGTAATAATTATAATTATTTTTATTGAATTTGGTGCGTCAGCTTAAAAGTGTATATAGTTATTATTATTATTATTATTATTATTATTATTATTATTATTATTATTATTATTATTATTATTATCGTCATCATCATCATCAACATTTACTATCATAATCATGTTGTTGTTGTTAATGTTGTTACTATAAATAGCGTATTATTGTTGTTGTTGTTGTTGTTATGATAACTGTTTCGTAAATTTATGTCACATAAAATGAAATTTAAAAAAAAATGGCCTTTATTAATTATGGGCATACTTTTTATAAATATCTATAGATGTTTATGTAAACTATAACTGATTCTCACATAATGTTCAATATAATATTCTTTAATTGGATTAAGCCATTTTAATCTTTTTAACAATTAATAATATAGAAATGTTCGAACTTGACATGTGAACGTGCGGATTAATGACAATATAGTTCTATATATTACATTAAATATATAAATAAATTGACAGACGCAAATTTAAATGAGGCTCTGTACACCTAATTACTCCTTAAAGGGACAGTCCACCTGCAGAAAATATGTTTTAAATACGTAATGCTTAGAACAGTAGCCAAACATTCCACAATAATAATCACGAAATATACCTGATATCGTAGATATAGGGAAATAATCCAAATTACTGGAAGGCCGCCATTACGGCTGCACCGGAAGCCAGATTCGCAGGCGGGAAGGAGAAAACTGAAATGCTCTGACGTCATATGAGCGCTCTCTAGGCTGACGCGAGTTACAGATTCTCTTGAGCGTTAATTTCTGAGCCATTTTGAATCATCTTCCTCTTGTCAGGTTCCTTCCGGCTCAAACTGATACGGTTGTATATAATTCATGATGTAATTTTAACAAGATAAGTGCGTTTTGTTCTGGAATAATTCTTTGCTCACACTTGTTTACATGCTTTTGTATGGGCTCTACAGACTTCAAGTCAACCGGATACGCCCAAGTGACGTCAACATTCAGGAGCTTCCATACTCTGTCTAGCTTCAAAATGGCGGCGCCCACAGGCCATTAAAAGTCGATTAATCAGCACTTTGAACTATATTATTTAATATGTGGGTGATCGTTTACACATTTTGACATTATTTATGATATTTGTGAGTATAGATCTGTATTAGTCCTGAAAATTTGAAATGAAAGTGGACTATCCCTTTAAGCTGTGGCAAGACACCTGTAAGAGCTGTTGTTTTTTGAGCTGTTATCAATTAGTTATCCAACTATTACTGATATATTATAACATCAGTAATTCCCTACTCACGTCGATCACAAGTTAATCCCGTATTTTCGTCACGACAAACACAGATATATTGACCGAGTCCATCGACACATCTACCGCCATTACGACACGGATAACTGCTACATTCGTTGACATCTGTAAACAGTAAACAAATATACGCCATCAGCAACAATTAGCAACGACACAACGAGAGAGGTGATACAAAGATCATCAACGTAAAATAATTTAATTAGAATTAGAATTTAATGTTTTTATATCAATTTGTCGTGTTTTCTTTGATGTTCATTGAGCTGTCAGTGAACATCGTTTGATGTCACCTTTTCACGAATTAATGTCCGTAGTTTATCAATAAATTTTGTTTATTGTCTTTATACAACATTTCTCCGCTATTTTATGAACCTATGTGATTTTCTGCCATTTTCAACTACCCGAGAAGTATCCTTTTTATAGACGCCTACAGCTGCCATTTACTCAATAATAACGGACCCTATTCAATAACGACGTGCTCATTTTTAAGGCTGAGTGAATTAATATCAGATATTCGTGTATGGCTGAGTAGGTTAGTGACAGTTACTGGTTTATGATTAAACGATTCAATGAGTACACAGTGTGAACGTACCAAAAGCAATGGGGGGGGGACGATGCAATTCTACCTCTTGTTTACAGGAGGTATCTGATAAAGCAGATGTTTGAAAGACAAATCCATAATTTTATATCATATTATGCTGTATCAGGGGGAGGGGGGTGTTGTTACACTGAAGAGACCCCCCAAGCCCTAGATCCGAAATACCTTTGATAAATTGTTCCTTAAGGTCATTAACAGAAGAAGAAATCCTCCCCCCCGGCCAAATATATTCAACTTACCGTTACATACGCCATCTACTAGTCTACTGACCAGAGATCCGAGATCGTTGAAGTTCCTGACGTTGAACAAGTTATAATCATCGGGATCGGTGGCTATGCCCTTGATCTCCAGATTCGGGCCTTCCGGCATCACGGTGACGGCCATGATGTGTACGCCCTCGATCCTGGCCTGGATCGCCTCCGGAATGGTGTCCTCGCGTCTGACGTTCGACTGACCGTCGGTGACAACGACGGCGAAATTGGCGACGTCTTGACGGTCGCCGTTCGCCGAAGTAAACATCACTCGCCTCATCTGTTGAAGGGCGTCGGCCGTGGCCGTGCGTCCGCGCGAGAACTCGGTCGTCTCTATGGCCTGCAGTACGTCCTCTTTGTGTTGGTACGAGTTCAGGTGGAAGCGTATGCTGGCCGAGTCGCCGTACGTGATAAGACCGACCCGGACTCTGTCCGGAGCGACCTCCAGACTGTCGATGACCTTCATGATGTATGACAGGACCATCTCGAATCTCTGCTGTCTGATGCTGCCCGAACTGTCCACGACGAATATCAGATCCATTCTACCATCGCAAGCTGCCGAAAGACAGAGGGAAGAGGGAGAGAGATGAAAAGGGATTGAGTGAGTGGTTGAATGAGTGGCTGTGTGAGTGGGTGGATGCCTGGGTGAGTCAGTGGTTTCTTTAACTAATTTTAGGACTCGGATTCGAACTCAGAAACCGGAGGTTTGCAGCGCAATGCTCTATCAAGTGGGCTATAAGAGTGTTTCCGGACCAAATATGCGTTCTTTATTACGTGAGTTAACATGCCGACAATCAATAAAACAGCGAAATAAAATAGCGAAATAAAACAGCGAAATAAAACAGCGAAATAAAACAACGAAATAAAATATCGAAATAAAACAACAAAATAAAACAACAAAATAAAACAACAAAATAAAACAGCGACAGTTCATAAATCAGAATCGACAAATAAAATGAATGAGAAAGAGTTATCTGTTAATTTCGATGTAATTGGTTTTTTTTTACGGGATAATTGTCCTTAATGAGTGAAATGTGAGCTCTTTCTTCCTTATCAATACCTTGCCTTATAATATCACCTTATACAGAGAGTTTATAACTTACATTTTTCACAAAATTTCCCTGTCCTTCCGTTTGGACATTTACAGGTAAAGCCATTCATGCCATCAATACAGGTGCCGCCATTACGACATGGATTACTGGAACACTCGTTAACAGCTGGAAATATAACATTATATGTGTATGAGTGGTGGGTGAGTGAGTGAGTGGGTGGGTGAGTGAGTGGCTGAGTTAGTGGGTGGGTGAGTGAGTGGGTGGGTGGGTGATTGATTGATTGATTGATTGATTGATTGAGTGAGTGAGTGAGTGAGTGAGTGAGTGAGTGAGTGAGTGAGTGAGTGAGTGAGTGAGTGAGTGAGTGAGTGAGTGAGTGAGTGAGTGAGTGAGTGAGTGAGTGAGTGAGTGAGTGAGTGAGTGAGTTGGTGGGTGGGTGCGTGAGCGAGCGAGCGAGCGAGCGAGCGAGCGAACGAACGAGTGAGTGAGTGAGTGAGTGAGTGAGTGAGTGAGTGAGTGAGTGAGTGAGTGAGTGAGCTCACATTACTGTTTATTACATTTCTGACTATTACTTTTTACCACATTACTGACTCTCGTTGACTATTACAGTATTGACTATTACTCTATTACATTACTGACTATTACTAATTATTACATTACTGACTATTACACATTATTACACTTACTGACTATTACACATTATTACACTTACTATTACACACAGCCTTTATAATATTTTCTGTCAAACCAAACAAAGATTCAAAACTCTCCACATTCATCACATTTTTCTCATCCGGGTTGCTGGCTATACTCCGTAACTCTCTTTGTCCGTAAAAGTTGTTCTACAACAAATACAACAACAACAACAACAACATTAACGACAACAACAAATTTAACATAAATTGTTCATTCATAATTAATTATTAACAAATTATTTACTTCATATTTTTTTTAATGCATCGTTCTCAGCTAAGAAATCGAGTTATGGGATATTTAATTTTTGACTTATATTTGTGTGTGTGTGTGTGCGCGCGCGCGTGTGTGTGTGTGACGTCGGGGATTACTTCTGGATATGTGTGAATAAAAAACATGTATGTATATTGACGTATAAAATATTGACATATGTGTGTGTATATGTTTATATGAATGCAGTACGATCCCTTAATGGTCTGTGGCGGGGGGAGAGGGGGGGAGGTGGTGGGGGTGGACACAGCCACCGCATGGATGAGGAGTAAATATTAGAAATTGTATTAATAAGATAATAACATTTGATGCTGGGTCGAGCGGGGTCTCTCCAATAAAAGTCGGGGCCTTCCCTATATTGATGAGGGTTTATATTTATACATTTGTGTGAGTATGTGAAAAATGCGCAAGCTAAATGTGCTCAGCTACTTCCAATGTTTTAATGAGGCGAATTGAAAGATGAAACATCCTACAGAGATATCCCAATCCGGATTTGAACTCGGTCATAGATATCTCTGACCAGTAGCGTTACCAGTTAGGCCACGGAAGCGTCCCTATGTTGTGCTTGTGTGTGTGTGTGTGATATGTGTGTGCGCGTGTATGTTGTGTGTGCGTGCATGTGGTGTGTGTGCGCGTGTATGTTGTGTGTGTGTTTCGTGCATGAGTATCTGACCTTTAAGTTAATAGCCACTGATATCATATCAATTCCGGCTTCGCGGTTCTTGACGGCTTCCTCAAACGTCCTCTTCTTGTCATTTGACCGACCGTCGGTGATGACCACTCCGACGTTACGTACATCCGGTCTGTCGCCACGTGACAGGGTGAACAGCGTCTCCCTCATGACGTAGAGCGCCTGCGCCGTGTTCGTCGTCCCTCTCCGGTAGGGGAAGCTCATGGCGTTGAGGACGTCATTCTTACTGGCGTAGTCGTCAAGGTCGAAGTGAATGACGTTGTCGGAGGAAAACGTCTCCATGGCAACCCTCGTGTAGGACGGATCGATGTTCATGGAGTCGACGAGCATTTTGGTAAATCTTAACATCGTGTAGAAGTTCTGTTGCCCGATACTCCCTGATGAATCCATGGCTAGTACGACATCTACAGGATCGCATCCTGAATGATGGAATGATCAAATGATAAATTTTCTTCACCAAAAATAAATCGATTCAAGCCCCACTCAAGCCATTTATTTCGCGCATTAACCAACAATATTACCTAAATAAAACCTTAAATGGAACGTGAAAGGTTGTTTTAAAGATTAACTGGAAATAACACAAATTATAATGAAAAATACAATAAACAAATAAACATTTACGTTTACGAATATTTTGGAAAAATAAACTAACAAAGAAAATTAACCTGATGAATCATCTAGAAACTAATGGTAAAAATATACTTTGATAATAACTTACGATATTCACAATTAGGTCCAGCGAAGTTCTGTGGACATTTGCACGTGTATCTATTTACACCATTAATACACCGACCTCCATTACGACAAGGATTACTCTCACATTCGTCTCCCTCTGAAATATGTACATAATAAAACGTCGTTAGTTTAGGGAATGGATACGAGAACGAACGGTGATTTAACAATCCATGGCTCGATGGATGTTTGGATGTTTTACGGCCACTTTTTGTGAACGAGATAGGCTAAATGGGCCGAGCGACTTCCAATGGTAATGGAGCGAAGTGAAAGACGAAATATCCTTCAGACATGCCCACGCCGAGAACTCACTCACTCACTCACTCACTCACTCACTCACTCACTCACTCACTCACTCACTCACCACCACTCACTCACTCACTCACTCACTCACTGGTACTTACGGTTACAGATGATGGCCTTGACGTCGTTCTGGATCCTGATGATTAGGTCGAAGCTCTCGATGCTGAACACATTGCGGTCGTCGGGATCGGACGCTATCTCCCGGATCTCGACCATGTTCACCCAATCCTTGATCCCGACGGTTACGATGGTGATCCCGGCTTCGCGGGCCAATCTGGCCTCCTTCAGCGTCTCGGCGAAATCGTTTGACCCCCCGTCCGTCATCAGGACGACGATGTTGCGCAGATCCGGACGATCGCCGCCCTGTCTCCGGAACACCTGTTGACGTACCAGCCGGAGTGCGCTGGCAGTGTTGGTCGTACCGCGTGTGTACGCTACGTCATCTATAGCCCGGATCATGTCGACGCGATTGTTGTAGGCGTTCAACGGGAAGTCGATCCTGGCGTTGTCGCTAAAAGTCACCATCGCCAGGTTCGAACCCAACCTGTCGACGTTAATACTGTCTACCATCTGCTTGACGAAGTCCTTCATTTTGACGAAGTTCTCCTGACGTACGCTGCCCGAGGCATCCAGAACGAACACGATATCGGCATTATTGGTACACTCTGATGGGAGGGGGGGAGGAGATAAAATAAACAAATTGTTTACTTCTATAAAAGGCACAATATTAAGTCTCAAATGAATGACGACACGTGATAATTTCACATAAAATAAATATATTTAATCAAAACAAAAATCCCCCCCCCCTCCGCTTCATCCAACTTTATCTGTTTACGGCCATTTTTGTGCAGACGGTAGACTAAATGGACCGAGTAACCCGCAAAGGTAATGTACCGAAGTTAAAGATGATATAGCCTTCAGGCACAGTCTAGCTGGAGTTTGAACCCAGATGCTAGAAGTCTGTGGCCAGTCGCACAATTTATTTTATCATGGAGACACCCTGACCCTGCTAGTCATTGTCATATATATATATATATATATATATATATATATATATATATATATATATATATGTGTGTGTGTTTCATGTATATATGTATGTACGAGTTATCTATATTTAAAACAAAACTAATATTAATCACAATCACAAATCTTTATACCTATCCGTTTCTTTATCCCTAATTTCCATGTCCCGGGTTCGAATCCGAATCATACCTGTCTTTGTAGGATGTTTCAATAAGCAAACGCTCCTCGGTCATATGTCTCAGATCTTATTGGGGCAGAGGCTAAACAATACAACTCTGACCATCTCAGCTCTAACCCGATCCCTAACTCTATCCCTTCTCTATCCCTATCCTTATCCCTAGTTCTAACCCTATCCCTAACCCTATTCCTTTTACAAAATCCCTAGCTCTATCCCTAGTTTTAATCCTAACCCTATCCCATCTCTATCCCTATCCCTTCCCTATCCATACTTACGGACAGGTATATCACAAGCAGCTCCTACTATCTTTAGCTTCAGGCTGCTGGTAAGTTCGTGAAAGTCTTCCACTTTATAAACAGAATTATTACTAGCTATCCCATTGAGTTCCGTATCATTCACGTTATCTCCGATCCCGATGGCGAACATCGTGATCCCGGCACGCTTGGCATCCTCCGCGTACGGGATCGTGTTGCCGTGATCCCGATTCGACTCGCCATCGGTGATCACGATCCCGAGATTCGGGGCGGCGCTCCGGTCACCATTCTCCACCGTAAACATCCGCTCGCGCATCGTCCAGATGGCGCCACTGGTGTTCGTCTCCTCGTCCTTCCACCGAATTCGGGATACGGCGTCGAGCAGCTCGTTCTTATCCGTGTGCGAGTTCAGGTCGAAGTTCACCTCCGCTCGGTTGCCATAGGTCACGACGCCGACCCGAGTCGCGTCGTAGCCGATATCCAGATCCCGAATGACGGATCGGACGAAATCCAGAACGCTGACCCAGTTGTTCCGTCCTATGCTGCCCGACGAATCCAGGACAAACACTATGTCGGCGATACCGCAAGCTGTCGGATAAACAATAAATATGATGTTTATATTAATAATCGCAGAAATATCTGGATTGGGGGGGGGGGGCTGCTAGACAGTGGAAGTCGATACATCATCATTTGATTAAACCCCCCCCCCATATTTTGGATATATGATATAGTATTACGACGTCATTTCATAATCAGCTGGACGGCGCATTTGACACAATAACATTGAATGCTTGATTGACAGATGTCAAATCAGGCCCTTGACTAATATGTCAATAGTCGACCGACAGGTTTGTGTATAATTGCATTAACTGTCACCGTCGTTGGACAATAACATTTATGTTTCTCTGAAGTGTCTCAAAGGAAAGATGTCAAAACAAAGAAGATACGAATCAACAAACAAATATCTGTTCGGTCTAATTTTCAATTTTATTTTGGTCTCTCCCATCTGTCGGGATTCTTCGGGATCAGTGTTGATTCTAACCCTACTCCCTCCGTGATATTCGTACAGTTCTAGGTTAATTTAATCTTTGTTTTAAACAGTACTCCCTCCCTCGTGTAAACAAAAAATGAATATTAATTCAGCAGATAACTTGTATTTATTTCATAATTTCCTAAATGTCTGTGATGTCTCAAGACCAGAGCCAAATCTAAACCTGATGCCACATCCGGGTTCTGTTATATGCTAATATGGTGCTTGCGGTATACAAATCAAGAAATTTAGTGACAAATTGTTACCTTTTATGTTGGATTGACGTTTCTCTCTGTGTAGGTGATCTGTTGTTCGGCAGATGACCCCACCGACTAGTGCGGCCCATAACAGCCAGGTTATCACGTGACTGCTCCGGATCATGTTTGTGTTTCACCAATGGCAACAGTTATGGTAACCTAGAGAGGGGGGGGGGGGGAAAGGCGAAAGAGAAATATTACTGCATTAATAATGATTTAAATGTTTATGTAGCACGCAGGTAGTTGTACATTGCTGTATGACGAATACTTCCGTTTACACGTAGTTGTGGAAGGTGGGAAATGTATTAAAAATCGTATATGTACATTATGGCGACTAGGATGCATTAATTTTTAGCAATCCCATATGCATATAGTTATGTTATTACACATAATATCCCCTATACGTAATGGGGGGAGGGAGAGTGTTGTATGACAATCAGTGGAAGTGTTGTTAAAACTTAAGAAGTGATGTAGATTTCTGTTACACTTGGATTCACTCAAGCGAAGCCAGACATATTTGACCATAGTGTATATTACTCTCAGGTAAGCCTGATTAATTATTAATAAGTGTACCATAGCGACAAATGTTGTTGTATAGGTAGCAGTTAATCAGATAATATGTATGACACCTGATATTTCCAGGTAATGTGTCTATTTTCTGATGTGTTCCCCCCACCATATATATATATATATATATATATGTATGTATACCTGATTGTAGAGATTAACTGCGACGTAGATAATATCTATCATAATGTGAACGTAAAGTATACGATATATATATATTACAAACTTTAATGTAACGTTATGATATCAACTATATTCCCGGCATAACATTAATGGTCATTGTCTTCCAGCAAATAAATGGTGTATCTTGTATATCACTATATATGATATATAACTGATATATGTTGTTTATAGCCAGGTTATGTACATATACTCGTTATCGTCTAGCTAACAGAACTAGAGAATCAATTATATATATATATATATATATATATATATATATATATATATATATATATATATATAAAACTTTCTGTCACCAACTAACATGATACATATAGAGTTGATACCACAAAGAAATGTGTCTCCATTAAGTAGTTGGTGTAGTTTGTCAGTGGCTGGTCTATTTCAGTGATTGATATAACAACAACAACAAAAATAAACAAGTCTAAATAAACATCTCTTCTTGTCATTCTAAAAACTGGTGCCCATATTGTGTGTGTGTTGTTTTATATATATATATATATATATATATATATATATATATAATAATTGTTTAATTCCTCTGGATATATATATATATATATATATATATATATATATATATATATATAACAAACACACACACAAATATATATATATATATATATATATATATATATATATATATATATATATATTGTGTAGGTTATGTCTCAAACTACCTGACAATACTAATAAACACATAATTACAGTAAGGTATACCTGACTGTACTAAAGACAACCCGACTATGTCAAAGATAATATTACTACGTCAGATCTTACGTCAGATAATATCAAACAATAGAAGATGACCCGATATGAGAAGAGGTTAAGATAAATCATTAAATACTAACGTTAGTTAGTATCTGGTTAAGATGTCAGTTAGTACAGACACGTAGTAAATGGTGATAGTATCTGATCGTTATGTTGATAGTATCGCTAACAGTTTGGTGTAGTCATATATACATGTGTGTGTGTGTGTGTGTGTGTGTGTGTGTGTGTGTGTGTGTGTGTGTGTGTGTGTGTGTGTGTGTGTGGTTTGTCAGAGTACAGTATATTAGTAGTAATAATAGTAGTAACAGTAACAGCAGTAAAAAAGTGCTAATAGCAATAGTAACAGTAGTAGTAGTAATAGTAGTAGTATTAGAAGTAGTATTAGTAGTGGTAGTAATTGTGGTAGTAGTAGTAGTAGTCGTAATGATAATATTGTTATTGTTGTTTTTTGACTGTCAGTCTCTCTATGTGTGTGTCTATATGTGTGTCTATATGTGTGTCTATCTGTCTGTCTGTCTGTCTGTCTGCTTATCTGTCTGTTTATCTGTTTGTTTGTTTGTTTGTTTATTTTGTCTGTGTGTTTGTCTATGTGTTTATTATGTAACAGTTCAGACCAGTTGTTTAGACATTTATCTGTCTAACATCTAAGTTGTTTTGATCTATAGTTGTCTGTAAAGGACAATTGTCTTAGACCTCTAGCCGTCTAATATCTTAGACATCTCTGTTGTCTATATATATATATATATATATATATATATATATATATATAAGTCTATCTGGCTAACAATATGCCAGTCAAATAGTTCTATAACACAGCCGTCTAGTGGTCTTGTAGTCAGTAATTGACTAGACGATTCTGTTCTCAATTAGTCATTAGCAATAGACACCTTACTGTAGGCCCATTAAACTCGACATTTTGTCACTGGGTAGTCACGACGTGACAATGTCACAACGTGATAATATCACACCTGCCTTTGTTGTCGTCTAGAACAATAGAACTCTATCATCACCACACGATACATGGCGACTACACACACACACACACACACACACAAACAGACGAACGGACTGAGGGACTCGCGCAAATCGCCGAACCTTGTCATATATATTAAAGTACAAATGTGAGGCGTGATGCCCTTCGGGCTTTTGTGAATATCTCTCTCTCTCTCTCTCACTCACCCACTCACTATCTCTCTCCCACACACACACACACATACACACACACACACACACACACACACACATATATATATATATATATATATATATATATACATACACACACACACACACATACACTAATTGCCTCCTCGACTCACACCTCAGCCAAACGAGCTCTGCCGCTCGACGAGCGAACTTCAAATATTGCATATGAAATTAATTATTGTTTGTTCTCTTTCTGTTTGTCTGTCTGTCTGTCTGAGGTCATGTCGTCTGTTACTGTCCCTCAGACACAGATTACACAAACACAAATATTCCTAGACCTTTATGTAGCCGTCTGCGGCTAATTGTGTTGGTAATTTTTTTAAGTCGCCATTTTATCAAGTCGACGGGGTGTAACTTTAAAGTTGTTGCTGCTTAACAACGCTATACACTTCTAGCCGCCAGGTGGCGGCCTAGCAGGTGGAGTCTATGACGTCAACGGTATTATGGAGGTGTAGAATGTCAGGTTGTCAGAGAACTATTTAGGATGTGGGGCTCCACCTAGTGTATGATATATTATTATTGTGGAGGTGTGTGGGGGGGTTGTGTCATATGGTTAATGGGCTGATATTTGAGTAGGACGTCCGTGACTCAAGGTCGATAATAATCCGAATTGGAAAACATGAATCAACCACCTTCAACCCCCGGGCCCCACCCCACTCGTACTGGTTCTATCCCCTCTTGGGGGCTCGCTGTCCCACCCAACGCCGTAAAACCCCGACCACACCCCACGCCCCGACGTATACATCAACAAGTTCACCCTCAACCCAAAAATAACCCTTTAACCCCCCACGCTCGACCCCCCCCCATCACATAATGTTAAACCATCACCATTTTTAAAGAAATATTTACTCGAATAATTCACCGTTAAAATGACATTAAATTATTGTTTGGCAACAGAAACATTCCAACACCCTGTCTAGTCCTTTCTTATCACTGTTTGAGTTAAATCAACCAACCAACCAATCAATCTATCTATCTATCTATCAACCAATCGAATAGTCAGTCAGTCAATAAATCAATTATTCGGCACAACTTGTTCCTATACAAAACATACCAAGATATTTCACACGTAAACAATGAAAATTAAGGCTTAATGGCAACATCTCGATAAATCAATCTCCTACACGGTAGAGCTCTTATACGTAATATAAACTTACATCTATAGACGTCTAAATATATATCCCTCAATGCTTTGTATTCAGTTATAAATGATTTACAAGGTCGGGGCGATTTTATAATTATTGCAAAGTGTCTTTTATGTACTGAAGATGGCGCCACTTTATAAACTTGCCTCACCTTGGTAAGAATTGTTCCAGTCAGATTAGCAGGAAATACCAGTTGAACTCCCTCCAACTCGACCCACCCCCCTCCCAACCCCCCGCCGATTATCTGCCTTTATGTCGTGATAAAGCATTACCTGTCTGTCTAGAAAGCCGACCACATACCTGAGGCCATTAATTGTCCACATACCAGTCGGTGTTGTTGTTGTAATATTTGGTTAGTAAGGTGTGGTCTGAATGGAGGGGGAAATTTGATAGGAATTTAAATTGACTGACACAAACAAACGGGAGGGGTGTGGAAGAGAAGACACACAGAGACACGCACAAAGACACGCACAGACACACGCACACACACATAGACACACACACACACACACAGAGAGAGAGAGAGAGAGAGAGAGAGATTGTAATATTTGTCAAACTCACCTGACATCAGCCCTCTGTGTTCATCGTCAACTTGTCAATGTTAGACAATGACTGAACGACGTCTGCCATCGTTTATTTTTTGTTTACTTTTTATTGGAATATTATTTACTTAACAAAGTCTATATTTTGTATTATCTATGTTGATGTCTAAGTCGGGCTGAGTGACACGTTCCCTCAGGGAATGTGTCAAAAATAGACCATCCCTTCAAAATTATTTTATAATAGTTATTTATGAGGACACTATACATAAATAATTTTTTTATTAATATATATTGAGTAGTAAAATGGTTTTGAAGATATATATATATATATATATATATATATATATATATATATATTCAAAATAATTTTATTGTTCTCATTTACGAGGACATTATGCGTAAACCTAGTATATATATATATATATATATATATATATATGCGTGCGTGTTTGTGTATGTGCGTGTTTGTGTACGTGATCTGGTTTATATGTCAGTATATGACATACCTGTGTGACGGGTGTGAGTTATGGACGGAAACCCTACAATAATCTAAATCAAGTAATAAAAATGGGCGTGGTCCAGCGTGATGTTGTCATAAATATTGTCATTATGACAGAAGACGTCAACAAACAAACGTAAATACCTTATAAGGGGTAGACAATTCCTTCCAATTTCGAATATATTTCTCAGCCGAAAGCCATATTATTTATTTATGCAAATAATTCAATACCTAAATATGTAAGGTTATGTGAATATAATCAAAGGCTAGAATTGTTTTTCTACTCTCGTCTTTAGAAGATCAATATTCTTTGTTTGTTTTCTATAATATTTACGTTGTTTAAATTGAATACGACCAGGTTCTAGGAATGGTCGATATTAAACCTCGGCCGTTGCGATATCCCCCCCCCCGATACAGGTAATGTGTACCTGGACACTTACCGTGACTGGATCTCGATATCCGTGACGGGCGTGTGTATATTCCTGATTGTTATAAAATCACACATTAATATTCCTTCTAAAGCTGTCTGTTGTGACAAGCCTCCATCAGTAACGCGGCAGGCGAACGTGTCCTTAATCCTAACGGTATTGGTTCAGATCAGAACAATAATCGATTATTGATCTCTGGCTCGGTGAGATAAGGCGGATGACCCCTACGTGAGGACATCATCCACATCTACAGCCAAACCGACAGACAGACACCTCTACGGACATCTGGCTAACAACTTCCAAAATTCTGTCTCTCCACACACGTCACAGTTCACTGACCCTCTACTAGTTCCAGTTTTAGTAGAGAGAGAGAGAGAGAGAGAGAGAGTCCGACGTCTATTACCTGTCACCTGGCCTTTGATTGTCTCTAACCGCCATTTACAGCCAGGTATATCGCCGAGAGAGAGACAGATCAATAGACAAGTAGTGACAGACGAGTCAGGGACTGGCACGGCTCGACTTGCAAAAACACAAACGAAGTGGGAGATTCCGGACGACAAAAAAACGGACAACTGATTCCAAATCCTGCAGGAAACCGTCTCACCGTGAATCCTTCGAAGCCGGGTCACGGAGCCAACCGACTGTGGAGAATGAGAGCAGACGGACGGACGGACGGACAGACAGTGCGGTGCCCACCTGGGCTTACCTGAACGCAGATGCCAGGTTCACGCTTCAGTAGCGCCATCTACAGGTCATTGAGTTGTATTCGAGCCTTACGGCAGGAGTCGCCACTGTGACGACAACAAGGCCCCGGGGAGGAATATTTAGGTCAAACTAGGAGAAATGGCAATTATGTCTTACATGTCCGTGTGAGGGGGGGTTAAGGCTGCGCGCGTATATACACACACACACACACACACAGTCTCTCGCTCGCGATATATATATGCCTGTGTGTGCGTGCGTGCTTGCGTGCGTGTACATGCAAGAGGCAAACTGGCAGATTTACAAGAAGTGTTTTTGTCGTCTTCTGTGTTTTTATACGCCGTTTGTTTGACTACCAACACAATGTTTGGCTGACAAACGTGTTGGCGATAAAATATATGACACCAATTGGCCAATATAAAGATTGTTTGAAGAATTTAGTTCTTTGTATAACAAACAACCTGTAGACATTATAGATCTACATATACAGGTATGATAAATAGGTATCCTCTCTCTCTGTGTGTGTGTGTGTGTGTGTGTGACATAACGGCAGCAGAACAATTTGATTCCCTGAGATAATGTTGTTAACAAAACTGGAAATTCTAAAAAAAAAATTTTTAACAGACAAAGTTACTGAGATTAGATTATCACTTGATGTATGCCACCCGTACCACACACGTATATATTTGGACAGACAGACAGACGGACAGACGGACAGACGGACAGACGGACAGACGGACGGACGGACGGACGGACGGACAGACAGACAGACAGACAGACAGATGGGCCGACCGATCGACAGACATATTGACAGACACACAGACAGACAGACAAACCGACAAACAGACACACATGTCTCGTATGAAGAGTCGCGTATGGACATTGATTCCCTGATGAATCGTCAATACGTTGAATTTATAGCCTAGCCTAGGTTTCATCGCATGCTCAATGTGCAATACGAATTTCCGTGTATGAACTGTTTTTTATTGCAACCTATGAGGTCATATTAAACAACTTTTATTGCTTGCAGGTGCACCTAAATGCACCTATACGCACCTTATCGGATGTTGTCACGTATTTACAAAGTACAAAAGGCTACTGTTTTGGATTCTATTAAGTCATGATTAGTGTAGGCATAATAACTTTGTTGTGGATGTACGAATTTCTGGATGTATATAGATTTATAGATCTTTAGAATTGTGGTGATATTTTGGGCTGAGTGAAAATACTATTATTTCTGTTATTGTCGGAGGTATTAGAGTTATTATGATAATAGATATTATATGTACTGACATATATGCTTTATTTCCTGTTATAGCTGCGTTATATATGTGCTAATATATATAATTCGTTATAGGTAGTGGTCGTTTGGTCATAGTGATGTAAGAATTATAAACATCACGAAAACCTGAGCCCACGCCTTTATTATATGTAACATAACACACACACACACACACACAAGAGAGAGAGAGAGAGAGAGAGATGATGATGATGATTGATGCTTTACGGCCACTTTTGTGCACAAGGTAGGCTAAATGGGCCGAGCGACCTCCAAAGGTAATGAGACGAAGTGAAAGACGAAACAACCTTCAGATATGCCCACGCCGGGATTCGAACACGGATGGTAGTGATCTGTGGTCTAACACGCTACCGCTAGACCACGGAGGCGCCCCAAAGAGAGAGAGAGAGAGAGAGAGAGAGAGAGAGAGCGAGACGTGTGTTTGTGTCTTTATGTCAACGTTTAATATTATTGTTATATTGAAATCACCGCAAACAAAACCTTTAATAAAAGCCACGATAATACCTCATATGACATAATAAAGGTCATACACTAATAAACAAAATAATATCTTGAGATAATACCTCATATGACATAATAAAGGTCATACACTAATAAACAAAATAATATCTTGAGATAATACCTCATATGACATAATAAAGGTCATACACTAATAAACAAAATAATATCTCGAGATAATACCTCATATGACATAATAAAGGTCATACACTAATAAACAAAATAATATCTTGAGATAATACCTCATATGACATAATAAAATTCGAGACCGACATAATGACCTAGAAACTAGATCGGATACAGAGGTCAATATATCAAATACGGTCTGGATCCAGACTGACCTAAATTATGACTTACATTATCTGTCACATCGAAGGACAGCTGATTGGCTGATAAATCATGTCTTCAATGATCGAACAGCAATAAAAAATGGTACCAGTCACCAATAATGGTTTTTGTCTGTAGCTATTAGTATCTGTCTGTTCTACAACGGTTATTAATCAATAATCGATCGCTGATTGATTTGGTGACTAAGAGTCGTATTCTTTAAAAGTGGCCTACAAACTGTGTCGATCGCAAAGGTCATTATTGATCGATGTTTGATCGGTCTGTTAACATGTAAACCTGGCAGTATTCCTTCATTCCATCATATCAAGGACATGAAAAGGTCAAAACCTGGATTCAGATGCTTTCCAGGCCAGTGGTGATATATATATATATATATATATATATATATAAACCTAATTATTGTTAGCAGAAATATAGGTAAAAACAATTATTGATTAAATAGTTTGATACACTCTTAATGATCGTCAGCTAAATATACACAGATGGATGATCCTGAAGAATCCAGATTTACAGTTAGATATGATTATTTAGAACGAAGATAAATGATATTAAACTACCACCTGCAGAGTTAGATAAGCTTTATATTGTATCTATATATATATATATATATATATATATATATGTGTGTGTGTATGTGTGTGTGTGTGTGTGTGTGTGTGTGACAGAGGGCTGTTATATTTCATGAGCTATATGGTTTCCAGGGCAACGAAAACAACTGGTCGTCGGCCGGAAATATAAACCATTAATATGAAATTTGATATAGTAAGTTATAAACATTGAGTTTTTATTAATATATCATTGTTCCTTATGTACTTACGCTTGTTGGCGAGGGTGTCTTATAGATGTATAGTGTATAAGGTGGGAAATGTGGGTGTATAGGGGTGTATGTGGGTGTATGTGGGTGTATGTGGGTGATGATATGTACGTGCCGAGGAGTGATCATAGCAGTGATATGTATATATGTGTATGAGTGTGTGTTCTTGTGTGTGTGGATATGAGGGGGGGGATCAAAGACTGGATATATTTATATGAAGTACGACGAACAACAGGTCTGTCTGAGAATTAGAAAAATACGAAAGTTAGAAAACCTAACTGAACACTGGATATATATTTGACATGAATAATAAATATAAATATTAAAAAAAACTGACTACAATAATCTGTAACCGATGTGTGTGTTTGTGTATGTGTGTGTGTTTTATTGGTTTATAATGTGTCTGATATGAAACCAGTTGTTAATTAGCAATCATAATGTGCAGGCCTGTACTTTATGTCAGCCAAAAATCAGTCGTATCTCTCTCGCTCGCTTTCTCTCACTCTCTCTCTCTCTCTCTCTCTCTCTCTCTCTCTCTCTCTCTCTCTCTCTCTCTGTGTGTGTGTGTGTGTATGCTTGTGTACGTGTGTGTGTGTTTTGAGTGGGTCGGAGAATGTCCATCCTCAGGTGGTATGGTATTACATTTAATCCCATTCACTTACTAAGCCACCCACACACATACCTACGTACACACGCATGCACGCACGCACACACACGCACGCACACAACACACACACACACACACACACACACATTTGTTTGCGTGTTTCAAGTCAAAGACATTAGTGGCATCAAAAAATGTCCAGAAACAACAAATCAGCCGACGACAAGTTTACGATGTTGTGTTGGCGTTTTGGCGGGCCTCTTCCTCGAAGGCAACAAGTTGTCGACAAGACTGGTATCCGAGTTACTCATCTGACCCTCAGGTGAAGTATAGGAGGCGTGTGGGTGACGTAGTAGTGTCTAGGATATCATCAGCGAAAAACGAGACGTTTGTCTTTAGAAGTTTGTTCCCCTCATCGAGATATTTATATCTATAACATTTAAAGGTCAGCCAGTGCTGAGGTGAAGTCTCCTACAAAAATAACACTGTTCCAGATTGACACTTTATTTCTAGCAAGAAGTTAAATATCAAGTTATATATATATATATATATATATATATAATGTATGTGTGTGTATGTATGTGTGTGTGTATGTATGTATGTATGCATGTATGTGTGTGTGTATATATATATATATATATATATATATGTGTGTGTGTGTGGGTATGTATGTATGTATGTTTTATGTGTGTGTGTGTGTGTGTGTGGTATATATATATATATATATATATGTGTGTGTGTGTGTATGTATGTATGTATGTATTACCGAACTGCACTATGCCAGGTGTTTAGCTCCGTTGTTAAGCAGCTGTTGGCCCAGCTGGGCTTTGCCTTGACAACAAATTTAATATGCAGCGCGAAATGTTCGTCGATGTTCGTTGGTTAGAGTAGCTATTGCCCCGTGGGCAACAAAACCCGATAACAATCACGATCGAGATATCACTCGAACCTGGAGACATTCCATTATTGTCCTTGGCCAGATCACACAGCCCAGGACAATCCGACGTGTAACCTTATGTGTTTTCTATTGTCTTTTCGTACATCGTCTTCAAACCGGTTGCCAGTTGTAGGAGGTTTGGCGCTGTTTTCTGGTGCGCATTGCTGGGCCTCTCGTGGCAGCTTAGAGAGAGAGGGAGGAAGGGTGGGAGAGAGAGAGAGGAGGGGAGAGAAGAGAGAGAGAGAGAGGGAGAGAGAGGAGAGAGAGGGGGAGGAAGGGAGAGACCGAGGGGAGAGATGAGAGAGTGGGGAGAAGGGGAGAGGGAGAGAGAGAGGGGGGAGAGAGGGGGACGAGAAAGAGAGAGAGAGGGGTGAAGAGGAGAGAGTGGAGAGAGAGAGGGGGAAGAGGAGAGAGAGGGGGGAAGAGGAGAGAGAGGGAGAGAGGGGGAGAGGAGAGAGGGGGGAGAGGAGGAGGGGGAGGAGAGTAGAGAAAATGAGAGAGGGGGAAGGGAGAGACAGAGGGGGGAGTAAGAGAGAGAGAGAAAGAGAGGGAGAGACCGAGAAAGAGAGATGGGGAAGAGAGAGAGAGAGAGAGAGAGAGAGAGAGAAGGGAGAGGAAGAGAGAGAGAGGGAGAACGAGAAAAAGAGATAGGGGAAGAGAGAGAGAGAGAGAGAGCACGCGGATGCCGCTTGTGTAGCGCCGACAGACCGAAGTCGGAATCCATCAAGTGGGAATCAATTGGCTACCGAGATAAAGATGGCATAATTGGCATGCCGAATTGATAACGCCCCCTCATCCTCCCCCTCCCTCTAGACGACATATCTGCGGTCGGCTTGAGGGCAGAAATCAGTTATCTTAATTACGGAAACAAAGATAATTATTCTCGACCAGAAATTTCGCATACCTGGACCGTGAAAAGATCGCGAAATTGGTGGCCATTTTGATAGTCGTCATTCACTCGAGAACGGAATGGCCACAAAACTAGGGATCTGAGGGAATGATCCGGTAATGTTCCAACGTGACACTAATAATCCAGAAGGGAAAACATGAAAATGGCACAATACAGGAACAAAACAACACAAAGATGCTGCATTCCATGCGAAGAAAATTTTAGAAACTCGAATAATTTCAGAGCACACACACACACACACACACACACACACACACTGAACAGCAGTAATAAGGGTAATTTTTGTAGATCACGTGTTCTCTGACGCAATAGGGTCATTATCTGGACTCTCTGACCTTTGAGAGCGTGCATCCCCGCAGCGTCCCCTGTACCACGGAATGTTCTTATAAGACGCTATAGGGTGATGCTTCAATTATGTTATCCTCGCGGGCAGGGGCAGGGGTTGGGCTGGTGGCCGCGTGTACGTACTCACCGTTCATTAGAGTTATTACTGGCGACCGCAAAAGGCATTTGACGTGGTAAGGGTTCGCTGGGAGAGTTATGACAGACGACGGCGTGTGAGGACGTGTTGAGTTCTGGTGTTTAAAATGTGTTGTTAAGTTGTTCTCGTTGACCTCTGTACTAACCACGAGACAAACAGCGTTGGAATTCTCACCTGGTCGCAAATTAGGGGATGTTGTCGAGAGACAGTAGACATACGGTAGAAACATAAGTTTGACCACCTTTGCTGTGTTACCAGGTAGACGTAAAGGGAAGGTGTAGAAATAAGATTAACAAAAATGAACAAATATGCAACTGTAATTATAATATATATATATATATATATATATATATATATATATATATATATATATATATATATATACGTAAGCTGAAGTGATCTAATGTTTATATATCCGTCTCATATACAGGCTGTTTTAATACCAGGTTTGTTTAACCTCGACAGTGTGAACACCCGATATTGAGGTCTGAGGACTAACACCTTAAGAAAACATTCGACAAAAGGTGAGATTAAGATAATGTTGTCATAATATGACTTCAGTGTATGTTTTAAATGTATAGCTCCCTAAAATAACTTCCATAGAGAACACATGCACGCACGCACGCACGCACACATGCACGCATGCACACAAACACACTCCATGTAGCAAACAGGAAGAACTGGTGCCTATATTTGCTATCTTGCAAAACGCTATCCTGATTAAGTGGGGTAATCAGAATCTGTGATTCTCTGTGTCAGTGCCTCCTCACACTCAATACCATTCAAATAAAAACCCAACCACACACACACACACATGCATACGCATACACACGCGCACGCGCGCGCGTGCACACATACACTCACACTCATATATAGACACACACTCCGACACACACACATAAAAAACACACGCGCATGCACAAACACACACACACACACATACACACTCACACGCATATATAGGTACACGCGCGCACCCACTCATGCACACCCCCACGCACGCACACACACACACACACACACACACACATCAACTTCCAATTCTTGCATTAATTTCACATTATAAGTGATCACCCGTCATTGTTCAACTATTGTTATCTACGCCACATTACGGCTCCAACGACAATGGCACCATTCAGTTCTAAGGAGCCCCCACCGCGTCAGGGGTCGGGCTGCAAAAACAAAAGCCCGCTCATCTCGACCCACTCACCAGGTACTCAACATACCTGAGATAAAGCTCGTTTCACACCTTTAACTAAATCACCTCATTCACGGTAGCTCTCGCCCTCTCACCTAGTTCTTTATGAACCGAGTGAGGTGTGTTGATGTTTGGGACGAGTAACTCGTTTCTAACGTTAATGCCATTTCCTACAGTTATGACAGAGGTCGTCACGCATGACAGCCCGGAAACTGGAATGTGGGACGCGATGGCTCGATCGTAGTGTGGCGAACCGAAAGGCGATAGCATCTCGGTTCAAATACGATACTTATTGCCGATTACATACTTCTACTGGGCACCTCGATGAGTTGGTGGTAATACCGGGTTGTACGGGTGAAACATCCCCCAACTTAACCATCATTTATGCTAACAACTCTTTGACATGAGTAGTCCCCAGTCATAACTCATATACAGTCCTTAGACATGCTCTGCTGGCTAGCAAGGGGATGCTTTACATTACAAAATATGTAATTGTAGACTAAAGTAACAAAAATTCTCCCTTAAATCTAACGAATTCGCCATCAAGGTAAATATTTTTGAGCATCAAATATGTCGATCAGATAACGTATAATTCTGCCGTTATCTATGGGTTACGCTTATCTCGTCTTCGGAAGAATTCGCAGAGAATCATCCTCTTATCTGTTGGGCCATAAATCGGGACGTTTCTCTCGCTAATACGACTTTTATTTATGGTTGAATACGAATGAGAGAACGGCACGAAACCATAAATTAAACGCCAGTCAGTTTGCTAGCTGAATTATGTCGCTAAATAGAACGGGCAATCGAATTATTAAACGCCACCAGAAATTCGCTCAGCAAAAACGGCGGACTAAACAGCTTTCATCGACCTGGAAATACTCCACATT
>JAODUP010000124.1:222500-247500 GCA_025642065.1 Paralvinella palmiformis
GTCAGTTTTTCTTTTTCAATTTTTTTTTTCTTTTGCCAATTCTCGCCATTCTGGACATAACTTAGTCTTAAAAAATCACTCTCTCTCTCTCTCTCTCTCTCAATCATATCGCTAATAATCAACATATTTCTCTCCCTAATTCTAACCATATCTGACATTGATGACGTCAAACCAGTCGGGCCACTAGCGCGGTACGTCGTATAGTCGCCATAGCTGCGTCTAGCCGTTATTATGGTAGTCACCGAGCAGGTTTCACGCGCAGCAATGCGTGTCTATGTGGTGGTGTCTTAATGCGACGGCTGGGTCGAAATGTCTACGAAATGTGTGTGCCGAAGGTGAATTAAAATGGCTGTTTGAGCTTCTGACCGAAATATGTCGAAATTATGATAATAAATTATGGCAAAATTGACAATCTGGTACGTGCATGCACCCACGAACCGATGCATACAATGGTAAACAAGGAACACACGCCGATACGCAGGCGTCTACGCGGGCGTACACACGCACACACGCACACACACACACACACCTCATAAACGAGGGATATCCGTTTATCAAATATAAATAAAATCATCAATCGACATTTTTTGATATTTTAAAAGTAAATACTCAACGAATGTCCTTTCTGCGCAGGCGCAGATCATCTGTGGCTATTGTGCAACGACATCAACATTTTACGAGTTTGAACTTGCACTCGTCCGCCTTTACATCGCAATAATTACGGGGTTTCTTTCACGATAAAAATGTCTGAAATTGGTCCCAAGTTGAGACCATCATCTGTCACGCTTCACTGACTAGATGTGTGGGCGTCGCCATGTTGTGACGTCATTGTTACTAGCTCAACCACGAAGTATTTGGCGAGGAATTTCTGTCATAACATGAAATTTTTGAAGACTTTCGGCGTCTCACCGCCAGTTAGTATGCCTGGGGAGAGACAAATAGACAGTCAGATAGACAGACAGACTGACAGACAGAGAAACGGACAGACAAGCAAACAGATAGACAGATATAATTTTTACTAAACCTTTTAATTGTATTTCAAGGACCACGTTTATTATTATTATTATTAGTAGTAGTAGTAGTAGTAGTAGTAGTAGTACGAACAGTTGTATTACTAGTAGCCATAGTAGTGGTAATAGTAAAATCAAAGACAACTATATCAACAACAACAACAACAACAACAACCCCACAACAACAACAATAATAATAGTAATAATAATAATAATAGTAGTAGTAGCAGTATTGAATGATGATTGAGTGATTGATTGCGTGTTTGAGTGAGTGAGTGAGTGAGTGAGTGAGTGAGTGAGTGAGTGAGTGAGTGAGTGAGTGAGTGAGTGAGTGAGTGCGTAAGATGAATGAGTGCTATATTTTTCGACTCCCAAGATAATAAATTCTACAGAGAAAGATAATAGAATGATTGATGATAATAATAGTAATATGAATAATGATACTATCATCATTATTGTCTGTTTGTTTGTCTGTTTGTTTGTTTGCTTGCTTGTTTGTTTGTTTGGTAACGGTTCATGTTTGTTATTTTCCACATGTACATTTAAAATCTTGCATAATATTTGTTCTATAATTTAGTTTTACCACGCGTGCGCGCATGCACACAACACACACACACATGCACGCATGCACGCACGCACACACACGTACACACACATACATACACCGACAATAACATATAACAAGAGCAACAATCGGTTCATTGTTAATTATAGAACGGAAGTCATGTGATCTTTTATTTGGAGGATGTCTGCTTGGTTAAACGCCATTAAATACGTCATCGTGACGTCAATGCCAAGTGATCTATAACTAATTTCGACTAAATTAAATTAACAACCACCCACCTCCCACACACACACACACACACACACACAAAAAACTGGCACTTGAGTATAGGGAATGACCTATCGTAATTCAGAAAACAATAACAGGTTAAAGTTACATTATAGACAATAAGACCGGATGTTGGTAGTACTTGGTGACATAAGACATAAAAGAGAACTATAATATTAATGGCTACATATATAACATTGAGATAACGTTGTTATTATGATAAACTATCTCAATTATGTTTGGTAAACAAAACTCGTAATCTATAGAAACCCCACACTGCTACAACTAAACAATAGTTTCAGAGCCCTGGTTTTTAATAATAATAATAATAATAATAATAATAATAATAATAATAAAATTAATAATAATAATAATAATAATAATAATAATTAGTAAAACTACCAGTAGCAGTTGTTGTTGTTGTTATATTCATCATTATTAGTGTTATGTTATTTTATTTTAATAACGAGATGAAGTCTCCCCAGATTAGTTCGATATTATATTATACAAGAAACAATAGAACCGTATAGACGATCTATTTCTACACTAAGCTGATCTATCGTACCCTGTCCTTAATCAGAATATTATAGAAAAGAGGACATTCTTAGGCGAAGATCTTAAAACAGAATTGAATATCAGTTGCCGTCGCTCTTTGGCTGGTAAATTTCGTCACAATGCAAACATTTAACGGTTTGTAAGTCTAGACGTTTGTCTTATGACGTCGTGATGCTGCTGCTGATGATGATGATAATAATAATAATAATATGTGACATTTTTATAGCGCCCTATTCAGCTAGAAGTTGCTCTAATGCACTTTACAATATTATTATCTCTGACTCAGACCTGTTTCCATCACACAGGGTATACAACTCATGCCTCAATTATAGGCGCAAAGCCTTACTCAAAGCCATACCCATCACGTCCTGTCAGGTATAGTGATGCACTGTACTAGCATAGTAAACAAAACCATGTCAGATTATATATATATATATATATATATATATATATATATATATATATATCACACCACACACACACACACACACACACACACACACACACACACACACACACAACACACACACACACACACATATATATATATACACACACACTCGTATATATAACAATTATCTATAATTGATTAATGTTAGACAAGATGAAACACTATCATCATTAGTATTTTTATTGTTACAAAAAACTACAAGATCTAAGCAATTTCGACTCAATGATCTATTAATTCTACATAATGTAATCAAACGTTAATAATACATTAGAATTGACAACTAGTGTATTGTATTAAACTGTAACACTTTCTCAATAACTGAAAGTCGTATTATTTCTGTTAATGCGACTATCCAGTTTTCATGCATTATTATGTTCTAAAATAACACTTCATCTAAACGTACATGGATAGATTATTATCTAAAATAAAGGTATATTTTAAGTGTATAGTCTAATCCATGATTCACCCCTTCCCCCACCCCCCAATACGGTGCCATTTACATCAGAGCAATAGTAGTCACATTAAACTATTCGTTTTTAGTTACGTATAAAGTGGAATTAGTTTTCTAGCAAGAACTTCAACATTTTTATTTTTATTTAGAGTGATCTACAAAAAATAACAATAAGTACGACTGGTACTATTTATTATGATTATGAATAATCAGGAATGCCAGCGACGAACCAGTTTCTAGATTCAAGATTAAGTATAAATAAATTAAAACGTGCCAAAGTGACTATGTTTCCGCATTGAAATATCCACAATAAAGGTACTTGAATAGTTCCCAGTTAATTAAACGATGACGCATAAGGAAATTTTGTCCGTGGCTTGATTTCCTGAAGTTAATAGCCTTTTATACCTGAACGTTATGATGTGTAGTTTAATCAAAGAATTTCAACACGATGCTTTCTGGTTTAATACAAATCGTTCGACCAGCTATTCGGTAGATGGCGCTTTTTAATAATTGTTTTACGGAAAATTGACCTCCCAAACATTAGGTTCTGTCGGTCGGGACAAAATTAGGAAATCCCTGAAAACATAGGGTCGGTCGAAAAAAAATAATTGGATTGAATTTATTTAAAGAATAATGTGGCAGATTAATACCTGTCATAAAAAATAAATCTATGTAATACAATACAATACAAAATTAACCCAAATACAAAAAATATATATGGGAGTACATTAATAAATTTTCAACATATATACTAAAGACCAGAATGTATGAAAATGTATGAATATGTATATACCATAGTTCTACATACCAAATATCTATAAAATAATACCACCGAATACTCCGGCAACTCTTTTAATACTTCATGTTCGCACTCAAAATAGTCTGGTAAAATGGCACTGTTAAAATCTCGTACAAATCTATAATTATCTACCATGAATTGCCCAAGAAATCCGTTAAAATCGAAGATATACATTTACAACAAAGACTCTTAATGTTACATGTTTATATTTGTTGTGATGGCTGTTGTGATGGTTGTTGTGATGGTTGTTATTATCGTTCTTGTGATTATTGTTGTGATAGTGGTTGTGATAGTTGTCCTGGCACTTGTTGTGATAGTTGTTCTGATGGTTGCTGTGATGGTTGTTGTGATGGTTGCTGTGGTGGTTGTTGTGATGGTTGCTGTGATGGTTGCTGTGATGGTTGTTGTGATGGTTGCTGTGATGGTTGCTGTGATGGTTGCTGTGATGGTTGTTGTGATGGTTGTTGTGATGGTTGCTGTGATGGTTGCTGTGATGGTTGTTCTGATGGTTGCTGTGATGGTTGTTGTGATGGTTGTTGTGATGGTTGCTGTGATGGTTGTTGTGATGGTTGCTGTGGTGGTTGCTGTGATGGTTGCTGTGATGGTTGTTGTGATGGTTGTTGTGATGGTTGTTGTGATGGTTGCTGTGATGGTTGCTGTGATGGTTGTTGTGATGGTTGTTGATGGTTGCTGTGATGGTTGCTTTTTGTGATGGTTGTTGTGATGGTTGCTGTGATGGTTGTTGTGATGGTTGCTGTGATGGTTGTTGTGATGGTTGTTGTGATGGTTGTTGTGATGGTTGCTGTGTGGTTGCTGTGATGGTTGCTGTGATGGTTGCTGTGATGGTTGTTGTGATGGTTGTTGTGATGGTTGTTGTGATGGTTGTTCTGATGGTTGCTGTGATGGTTGCTGTGATGGTTGCTGTGATGGTTGCTGTGATGGTTGCTGTGATGGTTGCTGTGATAGTTGCTGTGATGGTTGCTGTGATAGTTGTTCTGATGGTTGCTGTGATGGTTGTTGTGATAGTTGTCATGATAGTTATTGGATAGTGGTAGTCCTTTTTTGTTTGTTATTGCTGAATTGATGATGATGATGATGATGATGATGATAATGATGATGATATTGCTATCAGCATTAACTAATTCTAATATAAATAAAAGTAGCAGGAATAACACAAATAGTACATGTACTACTGATACTAACAGTTTATTTTGGTTCTGTTCTAAAATCGTGTTTATTCAAAAACCTAATTCTAGGATATTTCATTTCTATTTTAACAAAACAAGATGTTATAAATAACTGAATATTTATGGCATTAATTTCACTGAATATTAAATTTCCAGTTATAAACATAAATATAAGGAAATGTCACGTGGGTAACTAGACACCCAGGATAATGTAGAACAATATATATATATATATATATATATATTTTATATATATATATTATATAATTTATTTTTTTAACTTTGACATTTGTTATTTCAATTTAAGGGATGTAATATAATACTTTAATTACATTTAATGCTGTTTAATTTGATCTACTTTTTGTATTTTTATCATCATCAACAAGAACAAGAGATACCTTGTTTATTGTTTTTGGTTGTCTTCAGGAGAAAATAAAATAAACTTCAAACGATTTGAGATAGATGAGAGACAACAGAACTACTTTAGTTCATTGGCGAATGAGTAACTAGTAGGGTCACTTTATTATTATTAGTTAGTTAGTTATTAGTAGTAGTAGTAGTAGTAGTAGTATTAATTACCATATTATATTAAACAAATACTGAATAATTCATCGGGTTTGAGTTAATAACACTTGACCAGGAGATGGGTCTACGAGATGGGACTACGAGATGGGACCTGGAAATTAGACAACGAAATGGGATTACGAGATGTGATTACGGGATAGGATCAGGATATGGAACTACGAGATGGGATTACGAGATGGGATTATGAAATTGGAGTACGAGCTGGGACCAGGATATGGTACTACCAGATGGGATTATGAGATAGGACAAGAAGATGGGATTACGAGATGGGACTACGAGATGTTTTTAGCACGCTTTCTCCCCCCCCCCCTCTCTTTGCGTGCGTGTGTGTGTGTGTGTGCGCGCGCGCGAGCGCGTGTGTGTTAGTGGAAAAAACATTACTAAATAAAACGAATAGTGACTCAATTACAGTTGTTTACGCAGTTTGTGATCTGTTTATGTAAAAGACAATCATTTGTCTTTGTCTATTACAAAATATCGTTTATAACCCAACTCCGAAAATGTTTTAATTAACTGTTAATATTAAATTGAGTCAAATTAAGGCTTCTTCAGAAATGGAGATGTCTCCATCTTGTTGGATTAGAGCACGAATAATCACATGATGTGTTTTTCGTATATAAATAAATAATGAATTGTAATCAATTATTACTTATAATCTGTAACATTAGATCTCGTTTAGTTGTACCGTTAGTGAAGCAAGTTGTCAAGAAGCCATTGTCAATGAGAAACCTGATGTCATTTTCCACTCTCACTGTTGGTGATTGTATACACTGAGATTAAAATGTTCAAATCATAGAAGCCGATTGGTTCGAATACCAGTTTCATCTGACGATATAAATTTCCGAAAGAGTTGCACTTCAACAATGTGTCTCTTTCGCCATCTTTTGTGTCTCTTTTCACTCACTCACTCACTCACTCACTCACTCACTCACTCACTCACTCACACTCACTCACTCACTCACTCACTCACTCACTCACTCACTCACTCACTCACTCACTCACTCACTCACTCACTCGACTCACTCACTCACTCACTCATACCCTAAGTTATTCTCTCACTCAATCACTCACTAACTCACCTTTTTCAGTTATACAAAATAGAGTAAGCTCTGTATAAAAGCATCCACACTTTTAAACATCAACCATCACCATCATCGTCACAAACCATCACAAACCATAATTGCCACCAACCATCACCATCACAAACTACCACTGTCACAAACTACCACCGTCACAAACTACCACCGTCACAAACCACCACTATCACAAACTACCACCGTCACAAACCATCACTATCACAAACCATCACCATCACAAACTACCACCGTCACTAACCATCACTATCACAAACCATCACTATCACAAACTACCACCGTCACAAACCACCACTATCACAAACCATCACCATCACAAACCATCACTGTCACAAACCAACACTATCACAAACTACCACCATCACAAACCATCACTGTCACAAACCATCACCATCACAAACTACCACCGTCACAAACCATAATTGCCACCAACCATCACCATCACAAACTACCACCGTCACTAACCATCACTGTCACAAACCATCACTATCACAAACTACCACCGTCACTAACCATCACTATCACTAACCATCACTATCACAAACTACCACCGTCACTAACCATCACTGTCACAAACCATCACTATCACAAACTACCACCGTCACAAACCATAATTGCCACCAACCATCACTATCACAAACTACCACCGTCACTAACCATCACTATCACAAACCATCACTATCACAAACTACCACCGTCACTAACCATCACTATCACTAACCATCACTATCACAAACTACCACCGTCACTAACCATCACTGTCACCAACCATCACCATCACAAACTACCACCGTCACTAACCATCACTATCACAAACCATCACTATCACAAACTACCACCATCACAAACCATCACTGTCACAAACCATCACTATCACAAACCACCACCATCACAAACCATCACTATCACAAACTACCACTGTCACAAACCATCACTTTCACAAACTACCACCGTCATAAACCATCACTTTCACAAACTACCACCGTCCCAAACCATCATCGTAACAAACCATCATCGTCACAATCCATCATCGTCACAAACCATCATCGTCACAAACCATCATCGTCACAAACCATCATCATCTCACACTCTCACAAACCATCATCGTAACAAACCATCATCGTAACAAACCATCATCGTCACAATCCATCATCGTCACAAACCATCATCGTCACAAACCATCATCGTCACAAACCATCATCATCTCACACTCTCACAAACCATCATCGTCACAAACCATCATCGTCACAAACCAACACTATCACAAACTACCACCATCACAAACCATCACTATCACAAACCATCACTGTCACAAACCATCACTTTCACAAACTACCACCATCACAAACCAACACTATCACAAACTACCACCATCACAAACCATCACTGTCACAAACCATCACTATCAGAAACCATCACCATCACAAACCATCACCGTCACAAACCATCACTTTCACAAACTACCACCATCACAAACCAACACTATCACAAACCATCACCGTCACAAACCATCACTGTCACAAACCATCACTATCACAAACCATCACCATCACAAACCATCATCGTAACAAACCATCATCGTCACAATCCATCATCGTCACAAACCATCATCGTTACAAACAATCATCATCACAAACCATCATCATCTCACACTCACAAACCATCATCGTCACAAACCATCATCGTCACAAACCATCATCGTCACAAACCATCATCGTTACAAACCATCATCGTCACAAAACATCACTATCACAAACCACCACCATCACAAACCATCACTATCAAAAACCAGCACCATCACAAACCATAACTATCACAAACTACCACCATCACAAACCATCATCGTCACAAACCAACACTATCACAAACTACCACCATCACAAACCATCACTGTCACAAACCATCACTTTCACAAACTACCACCATCACAAACCATCACCGTCACAAACCATCACTTTCACAAACTACCACCGTCCCAAACCAATAATCATAACAAACCATCATCGTCACAATCCATCATCGTCACAAACCATCATCATCTCACACTCTCACAAACCATCATCGTAACAAACCATCATCGTCACAAACCATCATCGTCACAAACCATCATCGTCACAAACCAACACTATCACAAACTACCACCATCACAAACCATCACTGTCACAAACCATCACTATCAGAAACCACCACCATCACAAACCATCACCGTCACAAACCATCACTTTCACAAACTACCACCGTCCCAAACCATCATCGTAACAAACCATCATCGTCACAATCCATCATCGTCACAAACCATCATCGTCACAAACAATCATCATCACAAACCATCATCATCTCACACTCTCACAAATCATCATCGTCACAAACCATCATCGTCACAAACCATCATCGTCACAAACCATCATCGTCACAAACCAACACTATCACAAACTACCACCATCACAAACCATCACTGTCACAAACCATCACTATCAGAAACCACCACCATCACAAACCAACACTATCACAAACTACCACCATCACAAACCATCACTGTCACAAACCATCACTATCAGAAACCACCACCATCACAAACCATCACCGTCACAAACCATCACTTTCACAAACTACCACCGTCCCAAACCATCATCGTAACAAACCATCATCGTCACAAACCATCATCGTCACAAACAATCATCATCACAAACCATCATCATCTCACACTCTCACAAACCATCATCGTCACAAACCATCATCGTCACAAACCATCATCGTCACAAATCATCATTATCACAAACCATCGTCGTCACGAACCATCAAATTAAACCTGAGTTTGGTGACAATTAATATCCTTGTTTGTCATTTTTGAATATCCATGAGCTGATATGATCACAGATGACCTTGAACAAAGATGACGTCATTCATGGGAAAGATCTCTCTCTTACAATGAGTTTATATTTATATCCTAAACATAAACATCTTTTTTGTTTTATTTTCAAACTATTTTAGTAATTTTCTGCGACATTACTTACGTTTAAAGGATAATTCTTGTCCGCAGTTGTTAGAGTACTGCAGCGTAAACGTGCTGGTCATGGATTCGAAACCGACTCACTGCTGGGTTTGTGGAATGTCTGTCTAGGGAATCACTCCTCTCTGCTAAACAACTCACATCATCACGGTTATGAGGAAACATTATTATTTAACCTTCTCGATGTTTGCTTTTGGTGCGATGTCTGACGATGACGTCATATGAGAAAAGGGCTTCTCCGGGATTCTAATTTGTATCGGAACAAAAATTAAACGATCTAAAGTGGAAATGAAAGACATCACGTCGGCGTAAAAAAATAAACATCGATCGACGAGAAGAAATGAAAAATAAATAAATTATGTTGATACTTTGATTGCAAATTCGACCAATGAAAGTGCGAAATATAATTCTATTTATCACACAGAATCAGACATGGGGTCGATTCCAATTCCAATTCCACTAAATTCCATTTGGTCAATTCAAATTCAAACTCCACATCAAATTGATCAATTCAAAATCAATTCAAATTCAAAATGTATCGATTCCAAATCCGTTTTTTATCGACTCTTTTTCCCCTAATACTTTTAAACAGTAGTTTATATTGTTATGGAGAAATATTTCTGAATTAAAAAATTAAATGGTAAATTAATTTGTGGATTTAATGTTTCTGTAGGAAACTTCAATTCCAATTCGAATTCAAAATTTATCAATTCCAATTCCATTTTTTTAAATAAGCAATTCCAATTACGGAATTGGAATTGATTGGCAATTGAATTGACCCCAACTCTTACTCTAAACAATATCAGTACAGCAGCTATTGATGTCTCAAACAGTAACTATTTCTCTTATCTTGTCGTACAACATTAAATGTTGTACTACAAAGATTGTTCCATATAACTCTAGACCGATGGTGTAAACAAATAAAAAGTAAACAAGTGACGTAGTATAACTCACGGGTAGGATGATTGTTGACAATTCGCTAAATAAAATTTGATAGCCAATGGTGTCAAAGGCTTTAGTATAATCTAAAAGACGACGGAATATATTTGTATTAAAAGATGTATAGTAATTAATGTTTAGTTTGTTTGTTTGTTTGATTGATTTTGACCAATCACGTACATTGTATAGTTGAATGTTTCCCTTTAACATCAAATTGCTAACTACGATGAAGGATGATACTGTCAACTATTTTTGATCCGTGTTGTTGATAAATTTATATCACGGTAGTCGTAAGATGAACAAATATCAACACTTGGTCAAAAACAACATAGAGTGCATTATGGCGTTACTAGATACGTGTCCGAATCTGACAGAACATGTAGGGGGCGCCTCCGTGATCTAGCGGTGGCGTGTTGGATCACAGATCACTACCACCCGTGTTCGAATCTCGGCGTGGGCATATCTCAAAGTTGTTTCATCTTTGACTTCGCTTCATTACATCCGGAGGTCGCTCGGCCCATTTAGCCTACCATGTGCACAACAGCGGCCGGAAAGCACCAATCACGAGGTAGGCTAAATGGACCGAGCGACCTACAAAGGTAATGAGGCGAAGTGAAAGATGAAACAATCTTCTGGCATAGTCCAGCCGGGGTTTGAACCCAGCTGCTATATATCTGTGGCCGACCGCGCTACCAGTTGGGCCATGCAGGCCCTCTCTCGATGAGAGGTCGAATGCACCATCATGTTTATTAAGTTGTAATTTATTCACCGTCTTGATTATCTCTAAGACAGACACTTTAACAAGCGTCTTCTTGTATAATTCTGTTATTTATTACAATTTACAAGGCATCATAATCGTCTCTATTTGTGTCACTATGAGGCGAGTTAAACAATTGTTTCTATTTGTCAGATGTTACTGTGTTCTCTTTAAACACCAAGAGCTTTAAATGTTGTCAAGGACAATTTCGTTGTAGATATTGCATCGTTTTGTGATACTGTATGATAAATGGTATATGTTATTGTATGGTGATATTGTATGTGATATTGTATGGGATATTGTATGTGATATTGTATGTGCTCAAGAACATCGGCTTTTAAACCAACATCTTAATCAAATCGATATATGCGTTTACCCGACACACAGATAGCCATCACGTTCTGTAATGGGTTCTCATTTCTGGTTGAGTGAACCAGTCGCCACCTGACGGCATTGCAACTCCGGAGTCTCGAACCCGCGACCCTTCGGTTACGTGTCCTACGCTCTCTAACTAACCGAGCCATCACAAGTTCGATCTGGTTGCGTCGTTGTTGTTGACAACATTAAGCGTTTGTATACAACATGAAGATGTGTTCAATTATTATTAATAGTAAGCTATCCTGGTACATGTGTACTAAAATTAATAGCGTCCTCTTGGGGAACTGTTATGACCTTGAAACTCGAAACAGATCTGAGTTTTTATTTTTTTTGTTTGTTTTAATACCAGTGCTCAAACCCGCTACCGGCTGTAACGCCTCGCAAAATATATATTAACTTTAGTAATAAATTATTTAACTTATCTAATGAATGGTGTTTGTTTGTTGTTATATTTGATGTCTGCCATTATATAATTAGGCCGGTGCTTTATGGGCGGCGAACAGGGGCTACCGCCTTAACTCCCAGGGTCTTAGTCTGAGATGGTAATCCCTCGCCGAACCCGGTTTCTTGGGTTGTCCTGGACGTCACGACCTCGGTGACAAAGGTAATCTTCATAACAATATGTTTCGGATTAGGTTTTCCCAGAATCTCGGTGCTCCTCGAGGTTCAAGGTTCTCTATCAAATTCAGACTCCCAGAGATCAAGCTGATTTTTTTGAGGTTTGTTGTAAACAACGGACTCGCTCCCCAACTGGCCTTATCCTAGTACCACCATCCCAACGCCCACTCCATCAACGCCATCACTACCCCCACCTCTCCCCTCGGTTCACCTCATTTCCCAGATGATATCGACTTTCATGAGTTGCCTCAGTCGTCTCATCTGTCTTAAGAATGTTGACTAACTATCTTCTATATTTGACTGACCGTCGACTAAAATATTTTTATAAATGTTGACAATTCCAACTCGGTGAGAGCTAGGCCCTAATCCAACAACACCGCCATATTGGAACTATTTTGGGGGCTTGATCCTAGCCATAAATAGAACGTACATCATGTGGGATCACGTGACAAATATGGCGCCACCATCCGACGCAGTTACACTTCTGTAGGCGTGTTTGATGTAAATCATAGGACAGTTGGGTGTGTTGCTGGTATATTTATTGGCTTGTATAGTGTGACACTCGCCTAATTGTTACTGGATGTGACAATCGGTCACTGTTTGTCACACAATGTTGTTTACTGGCAATGGGCTTCCGGTCACTGGCATTAGACATCGTGGCTCAGTCGGTAGAGTGGGCGGCGGTTATTAAACCTAGATGGCTCCGGTACAACTCCCTGCTGATATTTCATGTATTCAGGAGTTAACTCTACCATAAATGACCACCTGCTAGTTGGACAAGACGGATTGACATAGATTGGATTACCTAAAAAATGTTATATGGCACAGATCCGGGGACGTTAAAGTCCTTAGAATGACATATAACTATATAATACAATAATCTGGCAATGGTTTAGTGAAACTCCTGATGATACTAAAAATTATGAAATTATTCTATTAAATGTTAACTGAGGTCAAATATCGGCATGGGCGTGTCTGAAGGGTGTTTCATCTTTCACTTCGCCTAATTACCTTTGGAGATCGTTCAGTCCTTTTAGCCTACCTTGTGCATAAAAGTGGCCGTAAGACATCAAACATCCAACAGGGTGTGCTGCAACACTAAAAACACAATCGTCGTATGACTTGACCCGAGATACACGTCCTGCAATAATATTTGATTGGATGACGTCATTTTTCAGGATGACTTTCGTCAGGACATCGGTCCTCACGGGTATTAAGGATCCATGTCTATGACAGATTTATAAATTGTTAATAAAACCTTGAATTGAATACGCTGTCTAACAGGTAGCCAGTGTAGTATTTGAAGAATTGGCGAGATATGATCATATTTACAAGTATTTTTATACGCTGATTATAGTGATTCAGTAGGATTATTATTGAACAAATGTTTAATTATACGGGAAAGAAATGCCATTTCTATTATTTTAGAAATAAAAGCATTAGATTTGAAGCAGGTCCGTAATAGTTTAGAGTATTACAGTCCAACGTGTTTAAAAACTAGTTTTACAAGGGCCAGAGATAACGATTTATTAACTATATTTGTAATTGGGTTTATCAGAACATCCAGACAATCTTTCACAAGCCATGTAGGCATAGGGTCAACTGGACAGAAAGCATTAGATGACCTTTACAGCGACTGTTTGATATCCGTGCTCAAATGCCCCCATCTTGGATATACAGGACTCTTCTACGAATGACATGCCCTGTAATAATATGCTGGAAACAAACCACTATGTATGTTTAATATTTATTGACAGAAGAAGTTGTTAAAACAATGGGCCATATCTTTATCTGAGTTGACAATATTTGAAAGGACAGTCTGACTTTCATGTAATAGTTTATTCACAACACTGAAAACAGTCCTTTGATTTCCCTTACATGTTTTGATCTTTCTATTGTAATATTCTCATTTGACAGAAGCACGGGTATTCGTGTCTTGACTTTTACTGACTTTGAACATTTTATAATGAACACACAAGCAGTTCCTGATACACTGGATTTCAAAGGTGCATGCTCATCTAAAAGGTCCCTCAATGTACTATTATAGAGATCACCTGAAAGAGATCCGCAGATCAGCAAGAAAAGCCTCCTTGTCAATCGACTTATATTTACTTTATGAAATAACTTTAGCTGAAACAGATTGTTTCTGTAAGGATTCATTAATGTTATTAAGGAAATGATAAGACAATATTGAAGACACAGACACACCCTTAATCAAATTGTCATCATCACAGGAGATGACAAGATCTAAGATGTGACCATGTCTGTGCGTTCTACATTATCTAAGACATATCTAAGATTATCAACTTGATGTTTGGTATCTGCATCCTTCTGGTAGTCTCAACGTAATCTCAAATCACCTGAGATTAACACATAGTCACTTTTAGATAAGAGAGAGAGATAGATAGAAGAAGAAGAGAGAGAGAGAGAGAGAGAGAGAGAGAGAGAGAGAGAGAGAGAGAGAGAGAGAGAGAGAGAGAGAGAGAGAGAGAGAGAGAGAGAGAGAGAGAGAGAGAGAGAGAGAGAGAGAGAGAGAGAGAGAGAGAGAGAGAGAGAGAGAGAGAGAGAGAGAGAGAGAGAGAGAGAGAGAGAGAGAGAGAGAGTGGATACATTCCGAAATTTATTTTAAGAATTCTGCAGCTTTGAGAAAATAATTCTTAGTTGGGTGTAAGATAATAGCTAAACGAACGTTTAACCCCATCCCCGCCCAGATATAAAAGTCAGTTGGTAATTATCAAAAGAATTCGCCTGAAGTTGCAAATAAATTTCAAATTTTAAATTGGGTGCTCTTCACTACCTGGACGTATCGATAAACAGATCACATTGCCATCATTGCGGTCGCCATACATGTAACTCAGCTTTATTATAATTTATTATCTATAAATACACAAAAAGAAATGAGGATTCCCTACTACTGTCCCGCCTTTAATAATATCACGTTATCTTTAATCTTATGGAAGGTAACCAAGTTTTAAGTCAAGTTATGAGTTATGAGTCATGGTGAGTTAGTCAATGAGTGAATATTTTTGTTTAGCCTCGGTGCTGCCCATATATGAAGCTATTGGCCCGGAGAGGGGGAGGCTAATTTCTTTGAAAATGAGAGGATCAAAAATAACATCACACGAACACGGTCAACGTTGAGAATCGCCAACACGACCTGAGATCTCTAGCGTAGTGTTCTACCAACTGTGCCATAGAAGTATTCGTGATATGAGTATTGAGGGAACTGATTCGAAATTGTTTAAATATAGGAACTGCACGAGGAAAAAACAAGAAGAAGATTGGTTATCATTTGAGTTTGTGACCAAACAGCCGCCGATTACCTGCTAAGCATCGAATGCACAAGCATAAGTCCCTACATGAACAGGCTCCAAGATACATATCTGACATGTTGACAGTTTGTCAACCAAGAAGAACGCTACGTTCGATGGGTTCAGTGACATTGGTGGTTCCAAGGGTTAGAACATCTAGCTAAGGCGAAAGAAAATTTCGGTGTTCAGCAGCCAAGCTCACATTCGTGAATCCAAAACATTGAACATTTTTAAGATGTTGCGGAAAACGCATTTGTTCTCGAGCCATTTTGATGTTTATTTTTTTTCTTAGTCAGTTTTTATATATATATATATATATATATATATATATATATATATATATATATATATATATATATATCCCAATTTACTTTATACATATATTGTTATGAAATAATCGTATTATATTTGTTACATCTTATATATATATGGGATTTTTTCTTCATAAGTTTGTGTACAGCGATTTGGAACAGGCTTTAAGTATGAAAAGAGCGCTTTATAAGTTTGGTATTGTAATAATAATCCGTGTTTTATCAAGTCCACAAAACACGCCATTAGCCAGTGGAAACACACACATGTACCATGTACGTTGTACGTGTTTCAAACTTGACGGTGTACTTCTCTGACATTAAACCCCCCCAAAAAGCGTCAATATAATTGTATTACTAAGAGTACGCGTAGAAATTGACATAATATTTTATTTGATAACGGCATCTAGACTAATTCGTAGTTTATGACAATTACACATCAAAGGGGAGATCTTCTTTGTGTGGAAATGACAGGAGTGATACCTATCTCTGTGCGATGATAATTGTATTAATACACGTATAGTAAACAAATTACTTTATAATTTGACATTATAAATGTAATTATTATTATTATTATTATTATTATAGTGTAGCTGTAATTGACATCGTTGTTTCAATAGTAATTATAGTTGACATTTAAACGTAATTGAAAGTTGTAATTGACGTCAAACCTGAATAACAGCCTACATCTAAATTGATACTGAATTATCGAGCTACGATCAGGTAATTATCTTATTTTTGAATACACACACACACACATGCAGAGAGGGAGAGAGAGAGAGGGGGAGACACACACACACACACACATACACATACAACACACACACACACACAGAGAGAGAGAGAGAGAGAGAGAGAGAGAGAGAGAGAGAGAGAGAGAGAGAGAGAGAGAGAGAGAGAGAGAGAGAGAGAGAGAGAGAGAGAGAGACACACAAGAGAGAGAGAGAGAGAGAGAGAGAGAGAGAGAGAGAGAGAGAGAGAGAGAGAGAGAGAGAGAGACATACAAACACACACACAATATATATATATATATATATATATATATATATATATATATTAATCCCTTCTTCAACATCATGATAGAAGTTTCAAATGGGTTTTAGTCATTAAGTCGTTTTTTTAAATATTTGTTTTCTATTTTTCGTGATATTTGATCATTGATCTATAACACTTTTAATAAAGATGACACTACACTGATCTATTATTGTGAAGTACTTATTTGTTATTGGCCAGACAGTACACGTGATTATAATTTGTAGATATAAAATAAATGGCCAAGAGATTATATTAAATGCTTAAGAACAATAATAACATAATTTGCTAAACTTCAACAATTGTGACGATTAATTATCAGTGTTCGAGTCCTGTGTCCAATAATTGATATTTCATTGTCTGAAAATACAGTGACATGGCAACTACATAATAGCTTTATAGATTACACTATGGATAAATCATCCTCTCCCCCCTACACACAGTGGGCGTGTGTGCATACCAGAGAGAGAGAGAGAGATAGATAGATAGATAGATAGATAGAGAGGGGGGAGAGAGAGAGAACACACACACACACACACACACAGAGAGAGAGAGAGAGATAGATAGATAGAAAGATAGATAGATAGATAGAGAGGGGGGAGAGAGAGAGAAACACACACAGAGAGAGAGAGAGAGAGAAGATAGATAGAGAGAAAGAGAGAGAGAGAGAAAAAACCACACACACACACACACAGACACACATACACACACACACAGTTTTCTCACATACTTTCCCTAAAGTAACCTTAGGTCGACCTTCATGTGATAAAGTAGAACTCAAATCGATTATATTCGAATTCTATCTGGCGATAATACTAATATTTACAAAACGTTCAATTGTCACAGAACCTACACTAATATAAACTATTATAATAGTTATCAGACATACAAATCACCATTTTTGTGTCATTTACGTCAAGAAGCCATCGAGCGTATGTTTTATATTTAATGATCCATAATATTTTCAGATGAGACCAATTTTAGATGATCACGTTTTATGAATGGAGTAGCTCGGTTTTTGAAATATCACTGAAATGGTTCATGTGTTTTATTGGCATGACTCACACACAAACATACCCACGCACACACGCACGCACGCACGCATGCACGCACACGCCGCACACATATATATATATATATATATATATATATGTGTGTGTGTGTGTGTGTGTGTGTGTGTGTGTGTGTGTGTGTGTGTGTGTGTGTGTGTGTGTTACAGTTACACTTTATATATTACCCAAGTTTACTTGTTTAAATAATTAATCTCAACGTAAATTTGGATCTTTTACTCAGTGATACGTCATATAAAATTCGTCTTAACTGCCCGGATGAAGTTAATAAAATTACAAAACTCCCCAGATAATCCGACCATGTTTAATCCGACAACTCTGTATAGCGTGATAATTGAATGTCTGTGTGTATGTAATGTGGCTCGGTAGTTCAGTACTCAGTCGATATTTAGTTAACTTTCTGGTGAAGATAACCAGTCGTGATGGTGCAGTTAGTTAGACGTAAGACTGATAAACGAAGGAGTTGCATTGCTGTCATGTGGCGACTGGTTCACTCAGTCAGAAATGAGAACCTGACAGGACGTGATGGCTGTGTGTCTGAGAAACGCTTTAAACCTACAATGGCGGCATGCGTTGTATACTCCCTTCGGAGTTGAGGTATGTACTGGACTGAAACAGGTCTGAGTCAGGGATAATAATGCTATTAAGCGCCTTAGGTCTCCAAAGTCAAAGATGAAACACCCTTCAGATATGCCCACGCTCTGATCCAATGCGCTACCCGTTAGACCACGGGGGGGGGGGGGGGCGTATACTGATACAACTAGACATATGAAATCTAACTGTATTAAGTTTAATTAAAACATTATATTTCATCACAAAGTTATGATATTATAACAGAATGGAAGTGTCATAATTAAAATGGCGCTGATTAGTTGTGTTTATAAATAGAAATATAATATTAAAGGGAATAAATGCTATAAATAATTAGTTAAATAATTGTTTAATTATATAATTGTTATTGTTGAAGCAGAATTAAAATGAAATATATTTGGGGAAAAAAATCTGATTAAAAAAGTAACAAAATAAACTGCTGGTATTGATGGTATCTTATACGAATAGTACTACTAGTACCGCTGATAATACTGCTACTAGTACCATTGATAATACTGCTACTAGTACCACTGATAATACTATTAATAGTACCACTGATAATACTGCTACTAGTACCACTGCTAATACTACTACTAGTACCACTGATAATACTGCTACTAGTACCACTGCTAATACTGCTACTAGTACCACTGCTAATACTACTACTAGTACCACTGATAATACTACTACTAGTACCACTGATAATACTACTACTAGTACCACTGATAATACTACTACTAGTACCACTGCTAATACTACTACTAGTACCACTGATAATACTGCTACTAGTACCACTGATAATACTACTACTAGTACCACTGCTAATACTACTACTAGTACCACTGATAATACTACTACTAGTACCACTGATAATACTGCTACTAGTACCACTGATAATACAACTACTGGTACCACTGATAATAATACTACTAGTACCACTGATAATACTACTACTAGTACCACTGATAATACTATTACTGGTACCACTGATAATACTACTACTAGTACCACTGATAATACTACTACTAGTACCACTGATAATACTACTACTAGTACCACTGATAATACTACTAATAGTACCACTGATAATATTACTACTAGTACCACTGATATTAATACTACTGGTATTATTACTGATATTACTATTGACACTAGTAATAATATTACCATATTAATATTGATACCGGTACAAGCAACCGACACCACATCAGTAACTGATATTACAAATAACAACAACAACAACAGCAACAACAACACTAACAACAGCAACTGCTACTGCTACTACTACCGGTACTACCATACCTATTACTGGCAATATTACTATTACTATTAATTTTAATATTACAACTCCTGATACATCTACCATTATATGTAACAAGTGCTACTACTAACTCAAACAGTTACTACTATTATTGTTTATACTACTAATGTCAGTAGATGTCCTGAAGATGACAATAGACAGGTCTACATACTGATGTCAGATGTTGTTTTGATGTTTATACTTTGACATGAATCTTCTCTGATCTAATATTATAAGTTGGGTATATGTACCCATTATAGCCAAGTCGGTATCGTCTATCAATTGGGTGTCTTATGATAGGTTAGTGTGTGATCGGGGGATACCCATAATCTAAAACTGATATCTTATTATAGAAGATGTCATTAAAACAATGGGCCACATCTTTGTCTAAATTTATGCTTCTTGTGGGGGAGAATTTGTTTAATTTTTGTCCAGAAAACTGAATTCTCCCTCAATGTGCTGGTCTTATTACGGTAATATTCTGATTTTGAACAGCTACTGGTATTTTAATGTCTACAAATTTTATAATATCAGCGGATCATATTTTATCGATTACGAAGTTCATTTCATAATATGATAAACCGAGGCCCAGCCATTATTCCTATAATATAACATTATCCCGAAACATGGACAGATCAGACGAGATAATCCGACATTATCGTAAATCCTATCTTCTGTTGGTGATCATTTTCGACAGATGATGATGATGATGATGATTGACGTTTTACGGCCACTTTTGTGCACATGGTAGGCTGAATGGGCCGAGCGACCTACAAACGTAATCCAACCAAGTCAAAGATGAAACATCCCTCAGATATGCCCGCGCTGAGATTCGAACTCCGGTGGTAGTCACCTGTGATCCAACGCGCTACCAGTTAGACCACGGAGGCGCATTTTAGTCGGAACGTCCAGATTTTACTGTAGATTATTGGGATATTTAAATATCATTATGCCAATTTTTTATCGTAATGTGTACGTCCAATATCGTTGTTTTTATTATTTTTTATTGTGTGTGATAGTTTTGTGCAGAAACATAACCTCAGGTAACTGGCTAAATTGATGTGAAGTAGTCTGTCTGTTATTAACTGTGTTTATTGCTTTCGTGGTCGAAAACACAGAAGACGTCCTTTTCCCGATAACACAATTATGGCCCGGTGGAACTTTTTTATTCATGGTCATGCTGTGCGGGCGAAGCCGGGGGTTCGAATCCAGACCGTGACACCATAGTAGGAGGAGTTTGTCATCCAACCAGGCAACTGGAAAGATGTTTTCTCCGCCGAATATGCCATCTATCGTAAATTCTAAATTCATTTAGAATTGGTCCCCGTGGTGAAGCTATAAATTAAAGACCATGTACGTCTCATTCATTTCAGGTAGCTAAGCCACGTAAAATAACTGCCATTACGGCCATTGTTGTTATTATTTATTAGTGCAATACCGATGTCTGTTGCGCCGCCTGGCGGTGAGTTTTATAGTCTGATTCGATATAACTGGGTAACCATTTTAAGATGTTTGCCTAAAAGAAATTAACTTTGAAATTAAGCCAAAGGAAATAATCGGGCACGTCTTATATATATATATATATATATATATATGGTACTAGTTCGTGGTTTTCCTGGTATAATATACACGAAATCTAACCATATTTACGATTATTATTTTCATAACATATTTCCGTTTCTGACATGTCTTATATAGATGTTATCAATCTATTTTAGGTTAATGTTTATTCATTGTAATCGTACTTTTTTTTGTAATCGTATTCAGAAACAATTAACCTTCGTAGACGAGAATTGTGCTCAACTGGAAAAATCCATAAGTTCGGATAGTATTAGAAATATGTATAGGCTTTAGTCTGTCGATGACTCATCCCTTTGGATGTTATTGATCTGTTTATTATATCGAGTTATCATTATGTTTTTAAAAACAGTCTACTTCTGATATAATTGTGTCGATGAACTTAACGATGTGCCCCTGAATAATGTTTCCTTCCATACCTGGCAAATGTTACTGTTGTTGTTAATGTTGTTATATTTGTTGTTGTTATTTGTTGTTGTTATACTTGTTGTTGTTGTTATATTTGTTGTTAGTTGTAGTTGTTATAATACTCGTTGTTGTTGTTGTTTTTATATTTGTTGTTGTTATTTGTTGTTGTTATTTGTTGTTTTAGGCATCACGTGATAATTAAATCGGTTAATTAAATCGTCATAATTATATTGTTAATTTGCCTAACAGACTTTAAAATGAAAATACGAAACGCTGCCTCCCCTGCCAAATTCTTCGCCCCCCCCCCTCGTTTACTTACTCACCTACTTACTCACACACACACACTAACTCACTCACTCACTCACTCACCCTACTTGATATCTGCTCTCTATAACTTCCTTAGCTTTGATAAGAATAAATGAAACAAAAACTTAACGTGAAATAATGTTGAGTGAGTGAGTGAGTGAGTGAGTGAGTGAGTCAGTCAGTCAGTCATTCAATCGGCGAGTCAGTGAGTTACTGAGTCAGTCAGTCAGTCCGTCACTCGGCCAGTGAGTTAGTCAATCAGTGAATCAATCAGTAAGTCAATCAGTGAGTTAGTGAGTTAATCAGTGAGTCAGTCAGTGAATCAATCAGTCAAGCAGCGGATCAGTCAGTGAGTTAGTCAATCAATCAGTCGGTCAGGCAATCATGGAATAAGTGAGTGAGTGAGTGAGTGAGTCTCTTTACTCTCTCCACTTGCCACACCTTTGTTAGATAACGCAGTTACCATTCACAGGAAAATATGATCATCAAATGAAGAATCCCACACACACACTGGGATTCGAACCCGTATATGTGCACCTCCAAATAATCTACGAACGTCATACTAGAACCTGTACCGCACAAAAACCCAATCAACTCCCCGTAGTGTATAATACTTATTGCTTATATTTTTTAGGTAATCCAATCTATGTCAATCCGTCTTGTCCAATTGGCAGGTGGTCATTTATGGTAGAGTTAACTCCTGAATACATGAAATATCACCAGGGAGTGGTACCGGAGCCATCTAGGTTTAATAACCGCCGCCCACTCTACCGACTTAGCCACGATGTCTAATGCCAGTGACCGGAAGCCCATTACCAGTAAACAACATTGTGTGACAAATAGTGGCCGATTGTCACATCCAGTAACAATTAGGTGAGTGTCACACTATACAAGCCAATAAATATACCAGCAACACACCCAACTGTCCTATGATTTACATCAAACACGCCTACAGAAGTGTAACTGCGTCGGATGGTGGCGCCATATTTGTCACGTGATCCCACATGATGTACGTTCTATTTATGGCTAGGGTCAAGCCCCCAAAATAGTTCCAATATGGCGGTGTTGTTGTCGAGTGTTTGTCGGATTAGGGCCTAGCTAGCTCTCACCGAGTTCGAATTGTCAACATTTATAGAAATATAAGAGGTGGGGGTGGTGATGGTGTTGATGGAGTGGGCGTTAGGATGGTGGCACTAGGATCAGGCCAGTTAGGGAGCGAGTCCGTTGTTTACAACAAACCTCAAAGGTAACAGCTTGATCTCTGGGCGTCTGAATTTGATACACAACTTTGAGCCTCGAGGAGCGCCGAGATTCTGGGAAAACCTAATCCGAAACATATTGTGCTAAATGATCATTGGTAAAGTGGGGAATAGCAAGGAAAGTGGCACACAACAAGTACTGGTTAGAGAAGTAGGTTTTTTTTTTTAAATTCGAATAATTTTAAATGTCCCTCAAGTTACGTACGCTTAGGCATTTGAGGATGGTACTATAGACTTTGGGAGTTGTACTCGTTGTAACTTATCCATAGGGAAATGCTTGAAAATGCGGATGTTGTCTAAACTGGCAGCGGTCTACCTGTCAGAAAGTGTTCCACTGATAAGTTGTGGACATATGTTTGACAAAGATGGGATAGAACACATCCCGTAAACCACGGATTACCAAATGTTCGGAATCAAAGGATAAAGCGGATATGTTTTTTTTAAATTATTTACGGGGCCCGAATGCAGGTGAATATTTTTAACGGGCGAACAAAACCTCCGATATTTTTTCCGTGTTAGAAGAATGAAGAAATAGATTATTTAGAAGCAATAATGAAGTATAGTTAATTGAATATAGATATTTTCTGGCATAGCGGCTTATTTGAAAATATATGACAAACACCCGCTAATTTTTGAACTCTTTAAATATCAGTTATTGAGAAATCTCCTTAATCCGAATGTATGCGATGTTACATTCAAATTATCTCAATTTCATCATCAATGTTAAAGACGTATTCGGTCATGTCATCGTTTCTTTATCTAGAGACTCTTATTGTCCACCTGTTGTTGTTGTGGTATTTGTTTTATTTGGGGGGGGGGGGGATATCTCTAACACAGACAGCTTTGACGGATATAGCCCGGAAGAGGAGGCGGGGAGTGTCATCGGCATTTTTAGCTCATTTGACACACACACACACACACACACACACACACACACATGTACATATATATATATATATATATATATATCTTATAACTCAACCCGTATTCACTCAATCACCCAATCTTCCCGCCCCGTGTAGTGTATAAACTTGTGGCGCTACCTACAGGACTAATAATACATATCCTGCCGGCTCTAGGCTGTCCAATTTAGTCCCCTCTGTGGTACATCGTGATTGATGTTGCTAAAAATAGCCCATTATCGGTCACATATAGCACAGAGCTAGCTATA
>JAODUP010000124.1:252500-385000 GCA_025642065.1 Paralvinella palmiformis
AACAAATATTGATGGAAATATACAACACTACAACTAAACAAGAAATATTGATGGAAATATACAACACTACAAGTAAACAACAAATATTGATGGAAATATACAACACAACAAGTAAACAACATGTTGATAGGTTTATACAAAACGACAAGTATACAACAATGTTGATAGATATATAAAGGCCGGCTATGCTATTTTTACCGAGAATGTGTCTATTTTTATGTTATGGCAGACATACAATTTGTGGCAGATCCAAATCAGGGGCCATTACATTCACCGGAGGAAGGTCGGCGTTCATTCTATTCCAGGATCGCCAATCCTTCGCTTTATAAATAGCTCGGATCCGGAAATAAAATGGCCACTTCATAACGGATCTGGTCACATGACTCGGGCGAGGGGCGGGAGGGGTGGCGGACGAGCGACAGGCCGGTAACCGAGTCACGTGATAGATGGCGTGATTAACTTGACCAATGCGTTCCGGTATTAAGCACGACCGGATTATACCGGAAGGACGGATAAACACCGTTTGTTGTGGTCCTTCTCCTGTGGATGCTCATTGGACGCGGCCAAGATCGATTTCGTCGAAGGGGATTACTGGACGAGCGGTAAATGGCGATTGGGTACAAGGTGAAGGACAGAAGGTGGCTGAATTAAATGGAATCTCTCTACTGTTAAAAGAATCCCATCTCTTAATATCGCTCGTCTGGATCGTTCTGGTATTTTGTGTGTGTTGGGGGGGGGAGTGATTGCCTATTACAGAATTGGTGTATGACCTAAATTCTGTATTACTGTTATCAGCCCAACAGTGAACCCTCAAAGAAGTGTCCTATTTCCAGCCCCACCCTCCCTGTTTTATAATCACGAGCCCCAGGGTCACCTCCCAGGGCCCCAAACACTCAACTTTAAACCCGCATAGACTTGAGTAACCTAATTATAATACTATTAATATTATATATTTAACAATGTCTTATATATATATATATATATATATATATATGTGTGTGTGTGTGTGTGTGTGTGCGTGTGTGCGTGTGTGCTTCTTTACACGCAGCGATGTAGAAAGTAATGCACCGTTTCCATTTATGGATAGGTCAACAGTAAGCATAGGGAAGATAAGCATTGCCTGATGGATTTGAACCCGATAACTTTAACTTTCAAGTCCACTACTCTTTGCGCTGTTAAAAATATCTTATAATATATATATATATATATATATATATATATATATATATATAGAGAGAGAGAGAGAGAGAGAGAGAGAGAGACGTCGTAGTAGAAAATGTATTCTACTGAATTGTAGCACCTTGTCATTATTCCTTGTGTCTGTGCCTTTTCGCCCAGTGCCTACTCACACGCGCGTGTACACGCGAGTGCGCGCCCGTCATTATTCATACAGATGAGCACTGCCCACATATTACGACATAACGCTGTTTACCCGCGGGGACTTACCCGGCACGCGTCTTCATCACATTTTAATGGCGGCCTCCAGTCGCACGACGCCCACCCCATTTATCGCCCATACGTGGTATAAATATAGTATCACCCGTCGGCCACTTCCCCGTCAGCCGTCTCCATATATAGTCGGCGTCGGAGCCGAAAATAGCCTCCGAACTGACGGCATTTCAACAACCGATCATTACCTTCTCGGCTCCTCGAGGGTGGTTTCTTCAGAACAATACCAGTTATTAGAGAAGCGGCACAACCGGAGAGCCGCTTATAACATCGCTAAATAAGGATATGATGTTAGGGGAGGGGAGCGGGCCGGAGAGGCGCCCGGGGGGTGTGGGTCGAGGTACAGTGGCTGGTGGCTGATGGGCGGCGGCTTTCTTGACGGATTTATGGGAGTTTTTTTAGGGGTTCGGGCTATTTTTTGCCCTCCATCTTTCCGCTATTTGTGTACGTTTTCATCCATGTTGTTGCCTTAAAAGGTTTGTTTTGGAGCCATAAATCGGGCCACGGTGTCCACCGACTGTTGTCTAATAGGCAACCGGAAGCTATTTTTTAAATATTGTCTGATGTGAAGGTCGTGATGACTTTGGGAAACAGCGGGATTTATCGGGATGAAATATGTTGTCAACTGAATGATTGCTTGGTAAATATCGTGTGTGTGTGTTTGGGGGGGGGGGTTGATGGGTGGGTGTGAGTGGGGTGTGACTTTTCCATCCTTGGGAGCTGCTGGAAATAATTCATAACTCTCTTATGTAAATATATGGATTCTATTTGTGTTATTGTCGAGTTTCTAATTGATAGTATTGTCAAATCTCAACCAGATTCTCGTTACAGTAAACTCTGGTGATTAGCGTCATGTCTACGATGGCACTCTTATAAATCGCCTGATCCAGAATCCTGATGAACCCTCCGATGGTTAAGATCTGACGTAACACATGACAAACATCTTTGCGGTGCGGTTACTCGAGATTCCGGTCAATCCAGGTCTGGCTAATTAGGAGCTGACTGTAATACCAACTAGGACAATCACGATTTTACCAAAAGGCAACTGCGAGAGTTTTTTTTTCCTTTTTGTTATAATGATGTCACAATTAGTTTTTCTCTGAATCTTCGTCAGATGGTGCCATGTCGGGGTGACGGAGTACTGTACTCGGTGAACTCTTACTGATCAAAGTCTCTTCTCCACGTGACGATGATACTCCGGATTCCGCGTAGAGAACTACGTACAGACAGAGCGGTCTGTTTAGGGATAAGACGACTTCAATTATTCAGGATACTGCTCGGATGATTGTTATAACGCCGTGGCGTTGAACAGCGGATTCTGGATCGCGTCCATCATGTTTAATTATGTTTCTTATTGTTCAATTAATTGTGTTTTAGTTATTTGTGGTATCCTTTAAGGTCTAAATGTAAATGTGTTATGGTTGTGAAAATCAGTTGTTGTTTTTAATAATAATAATAATAACAATAATAATAATAATAATATTATTATTATTATTATCATCATCATCATAATTATTTGTGTACTTTTTATCTTCGCCGTCATGATCTGATTTTGTTGTTGTTATCGTTATTATTGTCGTTATTGTTATGGTTCCTATTAACGCAGTTACTTTGGTTTGTATATTATGCTTAATCAAATTAACGTTAATATTTATATGCACATAACTATTTAACAAATAAAACTGGTGTCTCATCTGTAAATAAATAAAACGTGACTCAGGAAATAAAAACAAATGATCAGACTCCCAGAAGCAGTTTCGGGATTCGAGCCGACAATTCCAATTAAAAATCAAATGCTGAACACTCTACCACCTCATGTAAAGGTACATAATGACTCTTCTTGTGCTGAATGGACACATCACAGATTCTGTTATTACGATATCTATCCGCGTGACGAATTACTTGTCGCTGATCACGGTATACATCCGCGCCAACAAAAACAAACCATAATAATAATAGCAATCCAACTTGTGGACAGTTTAACGATTATCAACATTAATTTGTCTGGGCGGAGCAGGCTGTCTTTTCCCCTGTCGCTGACAATCACAATTATTTAAATGAGCGGAGTTGGACAGTTGAGTACTTAAAGAAGAACATCTTGACTTTTTATTATTTGGATTGGTTCACCTAATATTCGAAAGTTGCGGTTCTTTGGCCAGTGAATGGAATACAACGACGAATAACATATCTATAGTTTTAGAAATGTATGGCATTTGATAAAATACATTTACCACATACAGAACCTAAATTAGTATTGACCTTCACCTTTCTGATTTGTGGTACCAAGGCTGGTTTGCTTATTCAACGTGGTACATTTGTTAAAAACGATTAAGTGAACTAGTTTTGAATGGTAGGCCTACAACATAATCAACAGCCTTAAAAAGCATTCTGATATTGTTACCAATAATATCATTAGTGGCAAAGTTTTCCATCCCAATTTGAACCCAATAACCACATAAAATATAGATTCTAGCATGTATTTACCCCAAAATAAAATGCAATCAACTTATTTTTCTCATGTCGTTTATTGTCAAACGACCAAATTACGAATCCAGGACATAATCCCCTCGGACATAATGCCCCCAGGACATAATCCCATTAAAAGAAAATCCCCTCCTGACATGAAGAATATTCAAAAATTTAGATTTTATTTTGCCAATTTGTTTAGTTACATTTATTATTTTTCCTCCCATTAATAAATTGTTTTAATTAGTAAAATACTTTTTATTTAAATATAATTTCATTGAAATGAATTTATTATTGCAGAGATCAAGCCCTGGTAGCAACTGCCATGTTATTTGATCGTCGTGGCGACACGCCAGCCAAGCGCAGAAGATCACACAAGCTGGCACACAGTCATCCTCCAGGAAAACTGCACAACCATTATTCATACAGGATATCAAAACAATTCCCGAGTTTCTGAGGGGGTGGGCTACTTTATTCGATGGAAATAACTTTTGATGTATTTTAGCAAAATAGTTTTGAATAAAAATATTTGTTAAAATATTTGGGGGGTTTTCATGTGAGTGGATTATGTCCTGGTGGAATTTTGTCTTGGGGGGATTATGTCCTGAAGGCATAATGTCCGAAGGGATTATGTCCGTTTACCCCGAAAATACACACTGGCTTTCGTCTGCTTCATCTCAATCTCGCACGATTGCGCCATTTTGCGTGTGACGTCATCTGATTCAAACAATCCTCGTCAAAATTTGACTTCATTTGTCAACAATAATTATGGCGGTTTTTACTCCAATATAAAACTCTACAATATGGCGGCCTGCGTGTCAGATCGATGTCAAAACACTTTCGGTTAGGGAAAGAGAAATAATAAAAGGGAAAGAGCGATAATAAAAGACCGGAAAGTAAACGATCGCAGTCGAATGACGTCTGAGCTCGGATCGTTTTGTAAACCAACGATTATAAAAAAATATCGGTTATAGTATCTCAATAGTTTATTTTTAGCTTAGATCATAAAGCCCGCTGTTACATTTATTTTTGTAACACGTGTCCGTGTGTCGTGAACAGAAACCACATTATTCTGATATATATAAATATATATATATATATATATATATATATATATATATATATTAACTTGTCAATATTTAGTATGCCGTGTCGTCAGGTATATGTATGACAAGCTTAAAACACGCATACATTCGTTTTTATTTATATTGATGTTTCAAAATGATATGTAATTGTGAAATACCATACCATACCATACCATACCATACCATACCATACAATACCATACAATACTATACAATACTATACATACCATACCATACTATACAATACCATACCATACCATACCATACCCAATACCATACCATACAATACCATACCATACATACCCATACCATACCATACCATACCATACCATACCGTGCCATACCATACCATACCATACCATACCATACCATACCATACCATACAATACATACCCAATACCAAATACCATACCATACCATACCATACCATACCATACCATACCATACTGTGCCATACCATACCATACCATACCATACCATATCATATCATACCATACCATACCATTTGTTTCTATAACTCCTCCAGGTTGCCGCTGTTATTGCTATTACCATCACCACCACCACCATCACAACAACAACAACAACTACTACCACTACTACTACTATTGCCACAACTACTACTACTACCATCTCTATTAATTATAATTTGGTACGCTTCCCTAGCGAATTTAATAGGGCACCGACACGCAGATGAGCCATGGGATCGAATCCCACCATTACGTGTACATGTATATGTGGGATAATTCAGCTATCAGTAAAAGACCTGAGTTTGTTATTTCTTTAGGTATTAGCCTAATTGGTCATATGATTAAGGTGTGACTAGAACTAATATTAAATAAAACAATCACTCACTGGACAACCATCATCATCACCACCATCAACAACAACAACAACAACAACAACAACAACAACAATGATAATAATAATAATAATAATAATAATAATAACAACGCATTTACCACCAACAACACCACCATCAACAACACCACCAATAATAACAACACATTCACCACCATCAACAGCAACAACAACAACACATTCACCACCACCAGCAACAACAACAACAACACCACTACCACCACCAATAACAACAACACATTCACCACCAACAATAACAACAAAACAACACCACTACCAACACCACCACCACCAACAACAACACATTCACCACCACCACCACCACCAACAACAACAACAACAATATTAATAATAATAATAACAACACATTCACCACAACCAACAACAACACCACAACCAACAACAACAACAACACCCATAACAACAACAATAACAACACATTCACCACCACCACCACCACCAACAACAACAACAACACCATCACCACCACCAACAACAATAACAAACAAACAAAAATACACCATCACCACCGCCATCACTACTACCACCATCAACGACAACACCAACAGCAAACAAACGAAAACAACACCACCATCACCACTACCACCATCAACGACAATACCAACAGCAAACAAACAAAAACAACACCACCATCACCACTACCACCATCAACGACAACACCAACAGCAAACAAACAAAAATAACACCACCATCACCACTACCACCATCAACGACAACACCAACAGCAAACAAACAAAAACAACACCACCATCACCACTACCACCATCAACGACAACACCAACAGCAAACAAACAAAAACAACGCCACCATCACCACTACCAACATCAACGACAACACCAACAGCAAACAAACAAAAACAACACCACCATCACCACTACCACCATCAACGACAACACCAACAGCAAACAAACGAAAAAAACCACCATCACCGCTACCACCATCAACGACAACACCAACAACAAACAAACAAAAACAACACCACCATCACCACTACCACCATCAACGACAACACCAACAGCAAACAAACAAAAATAACACCACCATCACCACTACCACCATCAACGACAACACCAACAGCAAACAAACAAAAACAACACCACCATCACCACTACCACCATCAACGACAACACCAACAGCAAACAAACAAAAACAACGCCACCATCACCACTACCAACATCAACGACAACACCAACAGCAAACAAACAAAAACAACACCACCATCACCACTACCACCATCAACGACAACACCAACAGCAAACAAACGAAAACAACACCACCATCACCGCTACCACCATCAACGACAACACCAACAACAAACAAACAAAAACAACATCACCACTACCACCATCAACGACAACACCAACAGCAAACAAACAAAAACAACACCACCATCACCACTACCACCATCAACGACAACACCAACAGCAAACAAACAAAAACAACACCACCATCACCACTACCACCATCAACGACAACACCAACAGCAAACAAACAAAAACAACACCACCATCACCACTACCACCATCGACGACAACACCAACAGCAAACAAACAAAAACAACGCCACCATCACCACTACCACCATCAACAGCAACAACAACAGCAACAACAATAACAACTGCAACAAAATATTTCTACTACTACTACTGCTACTGCTGCTGCTCATGTTACTACTAATACTAATACTACTTCTACTACTACTATTAATGCAAATACAACATTACCATCACCAAAAATAGCAACAACAACTACTACTACTATTATTGCTATTATTACTACTATTACAATTACAATAATAATATTAATTGGACTTATATCACCAAAAGTACTTATTGAATACGCGCAAATTAAGTAAATATATGAACTCAGACATAACCATATTATGTTGTCTAGATAATGTGAAATCCTGTTTTAATCCCTTCATCAATCACACAAAGCCACGTTAATTATATTTATATTTTGCCAACATCCTAGTATTATGTTCTGGATCTAAACGTCATAAGAAACTCGTTAAAAATCGCAGGCCGATTATGTTCCATCTGCCGCCATTTCCTTGTCTAATTCCGGCTAAAAATAGCCCAGTCCTGTTATTTTCTGTGTACGTAACTCTCGGCGGCTCGAACATAAACAGAATATGACAGGGCTTGTCTGATTGACCCGTCTCGGGAGATCTGGAACTTTGCCAAGAATGTAATTAATTCGTGCTGTCATTTCCTGCGTGACATCGGCGTTTACATCACGGAAATATATGCAGACGACGGGAATAATGTAGAAAACACCAACAACAACAACCATAATAGCAACCATAACGCCGACATGGGTGTTGTCGTGTAAAAATGGGTCAGCATTATCCAATCAGAATTCATTGCGGAATCACATGACACGTAAATGCGTACGACAGTGAAACGGGCTAATAGAAATTTCTGCCTAGAAACTTGGAAACACGTCCCCCGAACGTTGTCTATAATTAATCAGATTTCCCTTGAAATGTATTAAATTGGATTATATTGAGGTAATTATTGAGGTAGCATACCACAATTACAAGCCAATGATATCTAGAATCAGCACGGTGATGACATGTCTTTAACAGGATACAAAAAGCTGAATGTAAACATCAAAATATCAATGTTAACAACCTACGACGAAATGTCATGTCGATCACTCCCTCAAATATGTCAGTAATCAGTCTGAATATGTTTTTAATCGATTTTAAGAACATTATCTTCTAGACTGTCAGGCTGTTAACAGACAGTTCCCGTAAACATTTCTGTCTCGATATATTTAGACATAGTTGCCTCTCCTAACCATTGCTTGCCGACCACCATTTTGAATGACAAGCCATTGTTTACGTATACGGCCAATTAACTGTTACAATAGGACCACTTGGTCGAATAACGTTTAAGACAGGTTGTGGTGAATATTGTCTGGGGATGACATCCCCGCCTACTGTTGGCTTGTTGATTTTAGTACCAGATGTTAATACCAGATGTTAGTACCAGATGTTAGTATCAGATTGTAGTAGCCATAGTAGTAGTAGTAGTAGTAGTAATGAAGATTATAGCATTAGTAGTAGTTGTGGTAGTAGTAGTAATAGTAGTAGTAGTAGTAGTATCACTCAATCGAAACGTACCTATCTATTATATAAGGTTTATTTCCCTACTCGTTTCTAAATAAAACGTTACATTATACGTTACTTTCACAGTAAAGTTCAACGTGAGATTCTGGATTGTTCAACACCTTTGGCAAGTGGCCTTGGTAGTCATTAATACTGGATGTCAACATCCAGGGAGTGAGGAGGAAGGGGGGGGGACATCTGTCAATATGTACCCCATCCTATCCCGAAATCCATCAATATTCTTCAGTTTTGTCTGGTCTTATTTTCTCATCCATACACAAAAAATATCGGAAACAGTTAAATCAAGCTTAAACTACGACGCCTCTTCCGTCTTGTGATGGCGCCGTTAATAAAGGATATTATTAATAAACTTCTAATATTTTATTATATTCTAGTTCTATAAATATATGGATGAATGGTTGTATATATATATATATATATATATATATATATATATGTGGGGGGAGGGGGTGCGTGCATGTATATTTGCGCACGCGTGTGTCGAGAAAGTGTGAGATTCATTAAAGATAGATAGATAGATAGATAGTTATGAGAGAGAGAGAGAGAGAGAGAGAGAGTTATTACATTCAGACTACTAATGTTTTAGAGACACAATTGTCCCGCCAATGCTGTGGACAAATTAGCTAGCCTATGGACATAAATAGCCACACGCTGATGGAACACAGATCTATTAGCCACCAAACAGCTAGCCGACTAGTCAAGACGAAGCTAATTGAATGGAATTTTAGCTATTTTTGGTAGAAGGATTTACGTGGAGCGGCAGACGATCCTTTAGTAGAAAGCTGCACTCGGCTGGATATAGCTTGTTACCGGAGCAGATGGTTGGCTACGTGGCTCAGTTGTAGAGTGGCAGGTCTAAAAGCTGGGAGTTCAGTGTTCGAAACCAGAAGCCATAAATGTGTAGGCGCTTGGGCCCTGATGGGCTTTCTGGATCACACGACCAAAATAAAAAGTCCGAATATCGGTGATAGTCATATTTCACTCATCGCAATCATAATCCCGGATTCCGACCAGAAGGCGTAACCTTCACCTTTATTTAGGTCATTAAATCTGGACGGTTAACTATGTCAACAATGGTGATTATTATTCTGATAGTGATAACGGTGTGATGCTATGGATGAAGACCACGCCCCACCCCAAAGTTTTTGTTCTTCTTGCTCGTTTATTTTCCCAAATTACCATCACGTGTTGACATCCAGTCATTCAAATCACGTACAAAGGACGCAGATCCTGTTTTCACCAAAACGAGTTCCTTTAGCTTGTCTCCATCATGCGCTGAACACGGAATACACATGTGTTAGCTTTAATGGCGTTTTACTAACTAAATTGTTTTATGGCGCTCCACATAAATGACACTCCGCGTAATTAAAATAGTTATTTTAGTTTATTTTTTTCTTTCATGACCTGCCGCCATTCAAATCACGAACAAAAGCCCCGGATCTAGTTTCCGCGAAAGTAGGTCATCTTGTAGCCTTAACGCCGGCCACCTGTCTCCATTTTGTTACAAAATACACATGTGTAAGCTTGGGGGGGGGGGAGTTTTCCACAAACATTGTTGGGGGGGGGGGGGATCCGGTTCTGCTATCCCCAGAAGGCCACATTTTGTTAATTTCATCTCTGCTCTATGAAAATGTACGGAACCAGAAATGTCGTCTGCTTCTCCGGGAACAAACAGCTCCTTGTTGCTAATTATAAGAACATGTTCCACGGTCAGCCACGTGGTTCACACAACACAGCGGCTATAGTACTAATTTATAAACTTCAAAGTTCTGGTTCAAAGTGAACCAAGTTATCTAAAGCTATATGTGGTTGTTCCTTCTGGATCTTTCTCATATAGGTTATATGCCACAGGTATGTCCAACTCCGAAATTAATTAATGACTTAACTGACTGACTGACTGACTGACTGACTGACTCACTCACTCACTCACTCATTCACTCACTCACTAGCTCGCTCACTCGCTCGCTCACTCACTCACTAAATACTACTACTACTACTACTACTACTACTACTACTACTAATAATAATAATAATATTAACCTACTTTTTACATTTTTTAGTTTATCCACGTAGGTGGAGAGTATACTATTTTTCGTCGGTAAATTAACAGTAAAAAAACAACTTGTTGAGTAAATAAACCTGAAATTAGAAAAGTCACGGGGTCGGTTCTGTTTTCAATGCGCTCTACTCGTTGGCGGAAATGATAACAATTGGTATGAGCATCTTACAAAAATACAATAAGATACGACACAATACAATACAGTACCCCAGCATTACAATACTGTACAATACTATGTGGTGAGTGATTTGGGTTTAATGACAGGATGATGCTTGATATTTCTTATTACTTATACTAACGAGACACATAAAATTCTAGATATATGAGATTCTAGATATATGAGATTCTAGATATATGAGTTATTTATTAGATAGGATCATTAATATTTACTTCATATTTATTACAAGAAACTCGCATTAATTTAATTATTTGTAATTCTGAAAATAACGAAGCGGTTTAATTAGTATGTTTGACTCGCATGTGTTAAAATAAATGTAGCGTTATGGAATATCATATTGCCTTCGGGATCAATTAATCAGCAGCTGGTGAGATTAATCCCGTGTGTCGAAGCACAGGGGAGCAATCTTAAGCATCATCAAATTATATATTATATAATATTATCACCAGTAGGCCTACAGGCAGGAATACCCCCCGAAATAACAACCTTCTACGGGACAAAGCAGGAATGGCTACGAGGTGGCAACGTACAATGACAAAAAACAAGATCATCATTTTTGAAACGACGATGTTTCAGGCAAAGTGGAGATAAATTCAAATGGTCAACTTAAAAATACAACGTCGGTGTAGTGTCTGTATAACTCTGTAGCATCTTCTTAAACATTCTCGAGTATTATTGAACATTCTGCTGAATCTACGATTTAAACATGACAGGCTCATTATCGCCTTTACTAAAGAAGAGCCCCATAAAATACTTCAAATACTGTTTGTTTCTGGAAAGAGTGCGCGCGCTCACGCACGCACAAACACACACACGCACGCACGCACGCATACACACACGCACGCACAAAAAAAGACACTTAGACTGGTGAGACATTACACATGTCTCAGCATGAAAAGTCAACTTCCTGAATTTAGTCCATTAATGAATTCACACTTCGAGAGTCTCTGTGCCAGTACCTTATTACATACGGCTACACACACACACACACACACACACACACACACACACACACACACACACACACACGCATGCGCGCATACACAATATAATTAAGCCAGACACTGGTAAATATTATATGTATGATCACTACGTATACAGTACTTCGTTGATGGTCAATATTTTGTTAAATAATTATATTATAATACTACAAGATTTATTAAGCATTTATTAATTTCAAGCAAAATAATGATTACGTCGAAAATCGTCAAAAATTCACGATTCTTTAACGGTGGCTTGTATCCATTCACGTGATGTATATTTCAATTCATATATTAGAATGCACGCAACATACACATTCATGAATTGGATTCTAAGTTTCATGACACTCCTAATGAAACAACAATAGATATTATTATACGGAGATTGGTTTATAATTCATGTTCGCTATAATTCACTACCACCCGAATTCGAACCATGGCGTTGACATATCTGAAGGCTGTTTCATCGATGACTTCGCTTCATTAAATTTGTAGGTCGCTCGGACCATTTGGCCTAGCATGTGCATCAAAGTGACCGTGAAACATCAATCGTCATCATTCCCAGAAAAAGCCCCGTATGCAAATCAATCTGTGTATAGTCTAATTAATTATTTTTTAGTAAAAAAACGGATTTGCATAAACATCCGTTGATATTTTGAGGATGTACGCTATCATATATTGTCTAATTAATATTTTACGGTATTAATCACGCCCATGATGGGCTAAATGACTCTTCTGGTAGAAATCAAACTCATCGCATAAAAATCTGTGGTTTACCACACTATCAGTTTCACCACCGATGCTCCACCCTGCCATGATTCAACGTGTTCTCACAGGATAACCTGTTAATACATCGTAATCTCGTTCAACTTCTGGAATCTCGCGAGATGTGTGATGCCACCGCGACATCGCAAAATGGCAGACGGATTTCCGACGCACAGTTTAGTTGTACGACAGTGATATTGCTAGAGAGAGAGAGAGAGAGAGAGAGGGGGGGGGGAAGATATGATCCCTCTATATAGACCACACTGATGAGACGGGCGTACATCTGTCATTTGCTCCTTCAGGTGATATCAGTTCTCCACAGCTAAATGAATACTGACCTCAGACGTTTTCGACCCTGACCGTAGTTACACTGCACACTTAGCCGCGTCATACCCCTGCCACGACGTGGAAACAATATCTTGTCTGTTTACAGTCGCCACACACAAAGCGGCTGACATTAATAAACGCATCTACCTAGACATGTCTGTCTCCCGTCTCCCACCAACCTGGGGGACGGGGGCCTTTTATCAGCAATATTTTAATTTGAGCATCACGTGACCAATTTTACCGGTTCCGCCTCGTCTTAAAGCGGCCACGTGCTTTTGACGTCATTGTTCGCCGTTATTGTCGTTTTATTATAGTTTCTGTTGGATTTTTTATGGCTGTTTTTTTTGTTGTTGGGGGGGGGGGGCTAAAAAGCGCCTGGATGGCAAAATGCGAATCGGTGGCTTCTGGCTGCGACAGACGCGCATAGAGGGCAGCACGATCGAGTGGCATTACTCACGCTAGCGGAGTAAATTACTCAGCCAGACAGGTATAAGGGAGATGTTATTGGATCTGGTGTAGAAAACCGCTACAAAGTGTTTGCTATACGAAGCTTCTTGTAAATTATAGTCTTAACCGTGACAGTCTACTACGTTTTAGATATCATCAGTTGGTATAGTTTCATATTGTGGCAAGATTGGCTGACTCATGTTAAAGGAATGACGCTTTATCAAGTCTGGATTATTATTATTATTATTATTATTATTATTATTATCTTGCTGCTGCTGCTGATGATGATGATAATAATGATGTTGATAATGGTGATGATGATAATACTGCTACTAATGATAATAATAATTGTCAGCATCATCTTCATCACCATCATCAATTTTGCCCTAAAGAAAATCCTCTATGATATATATATATATATATATATATATATATATATATGTCTGTGTGTGTGCGTGTGTGCGTGTGTGTGTGTGTGTGTGTGTGTGTGTGTGTGTGTGTGTGTGAGGGGGAAGGAAGGTATGGCCATATTTTGTAGCCATAGTGACAGCATCATTTTGGTCAAACCGTATCAGGATATATTATCTTATATACAAGCTTAAAAGCAGCCGCTCTGAGTGGACTTTAAATCTTGTTCTTGTGGGGGGATACTTCGGCCATTCGCTTAGAATAATTTTAAAAGAATTTTGATGAGTAAACATCATTCAGTTTTATTTATATTGATCAGTTCATGTTTATTATTATTCGTGTCCACGTTACAGTGTGAATTGCCCAGCTTAAGCAATCGCGCATACACACACGTACACACACACACACACACACACACACACACACGCACGCGCGCTCACACAATCCCAGTGACACATGTGTCTGTCATTTAAATCATTTCACCCATATGTATTAAATGATACCGGTAATGATGCTAAATAAAACGCTCACCCGGATGTGGGGGGGGGGGGTTCGATCAGTTCTGGATCCTCCCCTCCTTTGTCATACAATACGGCTTAATAAAGTCCCACCCCTTCCCTCTATATAAACTGTACATGAGCTAACTACTGAATCCAACCCGCTCCCCCAAAACAAAAGCCTCAAATAAAAAGCTACACGAAGCTAGGTGAGATAACACAATTATCACACAAAGACCCTACAAACTCCCTACCCCCGGTGACCTAGGACTCCCCCCCCCACCACCCATCACCCAGCCAGTGGACCTGTGTATTCTGTTTATTGAATTATAAACCTTTACATTACTCCCTCTAAGTCGTCTAATGGTGTTTTGGTTTAGTTATAGAGCGAGCCCTTTAAACTGGTTAACGTAAAAAGGCGTCTAACAAATTGGCTCAGTGGTAGCGTTGTAGGCCTTTGAATGCGCCGAGGTTTCTGTTCGAATTCGCCCACTGGCGGCTGGCCATTCATTCGATCGCAGCGAGGTTTTTTCCCGGGGATGGTTCTGATAGATTGGATGAAGAAACAGTCTTAAAGCTATGGATATAATTGTGTGGATTCCGTAAAACCCAGAGGCCGTGGGAGAGAGTTTTGATACTATCACCACACACCCCCCCACCCCGTGATTGATAGTGCTCGATTAGGATTACATAAAATAATATTGTACGACTGATGATGATGTAAAGTTGTTTTACGGCCACTTTTGTACACACGGTAGGCTAAATGGGCCGAGCGACCTCCAAAGGTAATGAAGCGAAGTCAAAGACGAAACAACCTTCAGATATGCCCACGCCGAGATTCGAACACCGGTGTTAGTGATCTGTGGTCCAACACGCTACCGCTAGACCACGGAGGCGTCCCTCATTACTTTTGGAGGTCGCTCGGCCCATTTAGTCTTAACACTTACAGCAATGTTCATCAACAAAAACGGTATAACATGTACATTTCTTAGACAGAGTGCGTGCGTGAGTGAGTGAGTGAGTGAGTGAGTGAGTGAGTGAGTGAGTGAGTGAGTGAGTGAGTGAGTGAGTGAGTGAGTGAGTGAGTGAGTGAGTGAGTGAGTGAGTGAGTGAGTGAGTGAGTGAGTGAGTGAGTGCTTTATTCAGTCTCGACATTGGTCGCACCTGGGATATATGGCCTAGTGGACACTCTCTGGGCATCCATCCCATAAACCTAGATTCAAGCCCATGCCTTCAGGGTTTTCAGCGCAGTACTCTAACCACTCTGTCATGGGGAGGGGGGGGGACATTTCCTTAGAGAGAGACAGTACTAGCTTCGAAATATATGAAAATATTATAGTAACTATATAATAGTTCACATCTAACTGAGGTGTTCTAAGGATTGGGTCTGTGTTTTATGGTTACCAATAATCCTTTATGTGTTAGTATTTGTATACATTTTGCTAAGGTCAAATGTGTTAACCCCCCTCCCCCCCATCCAATCCGGTATGAATCTGTACAGTCGCGTACCATTATGGACTAGCGACAACCATCTTCCAGGTATTTATTTATGGTTGGAAAACCAGTGATGATGATGATGATGATGATGATGATGCTGTACTACTACTACTACTACTACTACTACTACTACTACTACTACTAATAATAATAATAATAATAATAATAATAATAATAATAATTACAATGTAAATTACAAAAGTGGCACGTGATTAGAAGGAGCCATTCAAAGACGCAGTATAATACAATTGCACAATAATATAGATATCCTCCTAAACATTAAACGATGTCACATCTAAATATTTCAACATTAATCGCTGTTCTCGCACTTCATAATTGACGTCCCAGCATTTGCATGGTTCGTGGATTTAAAGCTCAACGACCTTTCATTATCTATAGTACATCACTGTAACCACTGAGCCAAGACGATTCGCTGAATAAATAGCAATATATATATATATATATATATATATATATATATATATATAAATAACTTAATAGAAGAATCAATTAAGATAAATTGTCGTATTCAATATCAGCAGAGTCCATATAATACAGCTGTTAGAGCGCCACCGTCCGCAAACCTCGCGGTCAGGGTTCGAATTCCAGTGTTACTAATAATTCTGGTATGTTTCCCTAGGGAGTCGTATCTCAAGATGTATCTCTAGATCTGATTGATGCCGATTCTAAACAAATCGCTCGCTCACTCACTCGCTCACTCACTCATATCCAGGGTAGCGTACTGCACTGTCGAGCTTCAAACCAGAAAGTTCGAATCCCAGTGTGTGTGTGCGGGGGGGGAGGTGTTTCGTCTGGTGATGTTAGTTGCCGAAGGATTAGCCCATTCGACCGATCCATATGTCCCACCTCTAGCCAGCGATAAGGCTAAACAAAGCTATCACCCATCTCAATATTAAATAAACAATCTATCACCCATCTCAATATTAAATAAACAATCTATCACCCATCTCAATATTAAATAAACAATCTATCACCTCATCATTGTAAGTAAAGAGTTGATGGGCAATAACAGCTCCGACCAACGCGTGAACGTACCATTTACCTGTCTGATGCCCGGATAGCGACGATTGAGGGACACTCACACACACACACACACACACACGCGCGCGCACACACACGAGGCTTATAGGGGGCCGGTAAGCGCGAGGCATCCACCGCATGCTGAAATTGCGCCGTTAATATGGGAAACTCCGGAGCCAGCACTTCCCCGTAGCCATGCTCAATATTGCTTCCTGGTCTGGTCCCCCAATCGACACCAGGGTTGGGGAAGAATATAAAAAACAGCCATGTTTAGGGTGAACCTTAAGGCCGATTCGCGCAGCCCCGGAGAGCGGCCTTGAGCGGGCAACCCTCGGCCCGTCGCCGGGGCTGAGGCAATGGACACAAAGAGGTGGTGACCCAATCAGGTCATCTGTTAGTTGACCTAATCAGACCAGCCAGCGGGCCTCGGAGGCTTATATTGCGCGAGGCCCGTTTCGTTAACGAATCGGAGCGCGCCCCCCTCTCTCCGCCATTACTCACTAATATTGGCCTAAAACCCAGAGAGCCTAGTCAGGATCTAAAAATAGCCATCTTAGTGCTCTGCGCTGCCTGCAGATAAAATTAGAACATGGTCTCTGTACGGTCGGCGACGAAAACAAGGCCCGTATTGAGACGGCCGCTGAGCGGTTTGGTTTGTTGTGAAAATTAGTGAAAACAGGTGACAGATTGCATCGATGTGGATCGGTGGACATTCCTGTTGCACATTTTCGGCCCGACCTTTTCGACTGCGAACGCTAATTGATGGACAAATTAACAATGCGGATATTTATCGCACGCGCTGCCATGCCATAGCCAAGCTTGAAGCTATATTTGGTGGTTTAACGGAGCGGATATATTGCGTCCGTGTACTTCGCTGTTTACCGTTCTGTAAGGAAGGGTTTCCCTGGACTGTTTTCTGGGTCAGAAACCTCGAACATTTGGCGAAGAATTTGTGTTAGATGAGCCTAAAATAGGCAGGTGAGTATTGATGTGGCCGTGTAATGGCGATGAGGCTTGGTGTTTTATGTTAAAGACGTCTGTATTGTAGTTTTGTGCGCGAGCGCCGCAAATTGGGGCCACCGAGACTACAAGGATGGGTAATATTGGCACCACTCGGCTAGTTGTAGATCTAGTCTAGCTGTTCCTTTATATAACTGTAATGTTTATGTACTTAAGCGTATTCGATTTTTCGGCAGTGATGGATATATATATAGTGTATGAGAATGTGTGTTGGAGAGATCCATGTCTATCCTCAATTTGTGTGTTTATATTATACTTGTAGATCTACACTTGATCTATCTGTCGTGATCGCATCTGATCTGTCATGATCACATCTGATCTGTCATGATCTGATAGTCTGCCAAATATTAGATATAATTCATCTGTATTAAAGTGTTCTGGTTACTGTTACCTTATCCTTTTTTATGTCATATGATATATATATATATATATATATATATATATACATACACTTCCTAATATATATATATATCATATGACATAAAAAGGATAAGGTAATATATATACATACACTTCCTAATATATATATATATATATATATATATATTGAAGTGGTTACGTATCCGAGCATCGGAACCCTGTACTTCAGCATTATAAGTCCGAGCACTTAATGTGCATGCACCAATTATTCCTCGTTTGCTATTACTTCCACTTAAATGTGGCAGCTGAGCATGTATAGTTGTTTTATTTCGCTTGAAAGTAGAAGATAGTTTTGAAGAGGTACAAACGAAAATCAAAGAAATAGACGATCGATAGAACAGCCGTGCAGCTTTACAAATAATCGGGGTTGCCAGCCCCAGGTGTCCTAGAAAACCTGGAATATAACAAATTCATTTTCCTGGTCCTTGAAGTGTCTTTGAATTTAACAAAATCTGAAAATCTCACAGAAAAAATACTGCTTTATGGAAAACCCCGACTTAGAATTAAAAACATTAATAGTAAACCTGTAAAAAATAATATTTCCTTGGCTGCAGGAACCATAAAGTAATGCATTTCTTATAAATGTCAGATTTTCTTTTAATCTGATTATAATGTCTATTAATAGACTTAATCTAATATATTTATTAAACGCTAGTAGCAGTAATTACAACTCTGACACTGATGCGAGTGGATGAAAAATTAAAAGCGATCATGAAATTGCTCAAATTTTTAATAATATTGATGATGTATGGTTCATATGCTGAATGCTTGGACCTTTATTATCAACGAACATGATTCTGATGCTCAGGTACGTAGCAACAGCCTTTATATATATATATATATATATCCCTCTATATTAGATACATCATCATTAGATCTACATCCTCAAAGTTTTTAAATTTATCTAAATAAATCATTTCTTCTCTTAAGATATCAGACTTAATGTGGATAATATTATGTAATTTGAATTATCATCAAGATATCTTTATTGGTCCCTGAGATGGTTTAACAAGTACCTTAAATATGACTAAAAGTGCAGAAATAAGGCATGTGTACTTAAAATAATTTTGTGTGAAGATATAACTATCTTGCTTTGTTTACAGGAGACATCATTTCAACTTGCAGTTGTGTATTCTGGAGTGGTCTTTTAATTAAAAACTCGTTTAAAATGTTTTAATTTTAGAAAAATGTTTCAATATTAAACAATTATGTACATTTTATCAAATGTTTTTCTCATTTTCAATGCCATAATAACAGTTTTAACCAATACTTTTAATCAAAACGTTCCTGCCTGCAAATAAACAAAGTAAGGATAGAGCTACCTTGAATAATTTCCCCATCTTCGCTATTATTAAAAAGAAAATGTACTACAAGGTAAAAAATAGTTTTTGTCATATATAAGTTTAGTCTGAATATTATTATATCAATAAGAATCAGGTTCGGTACACTGGAAACTAATAAGCCAAATAGTCTTCATAACAAGTTTGTGGCTACCACACTGCCATCTTCAGGCTAATCCGCTCAATGACACCTATGATTTGTTGTACCCCATTCAGTTTTGAAACTTCATCTTGTATATATTTAAATGTTGAAACATGAGAGAAGATACCCTGAAATATGCCTGCTGTGGGTTTAAATAACCTTTATTACCAAATTAGAACATTTCTTAAAAAAACTAGAACCAAAAATGAAATCACTAAAAATTATCATTGATCATAATGTAAACAGACCTACTTTACAAACTTGATGTTATTTGTTATGGAACGCATACACGCAATTTGAAACAAATTCCTTTTAATTAATGGCATTTTAGTGATAGTGGTGACACCCAGTTGGTTTGGATATATATATATATATATATATATATATATATAAGAGATGGTTAGTACATGTCTTGTGAACAAAGTTGATTTGATTTGATTTCTTTCTAACTCAGGGGATATTATATATAGTATGGGTCAGTGCAGTCAAACTAGTTTGTTAGACACAAATTCATGAACGTTTTACTTCCTGTTTCCAGTGAGATGCATATCATGTATCCACGGCCATTCAGATAGGCTGAACTTCAATGATATAGTACATATACATACGCATGGGATATGTTTATTATATGGCAGTATCTATTTTTACTCTTATGTCATCACATGGCTAAAACTAACAGAATGAGTTGTAAACATTATATATTGTAAAGCAATGTGTTGTTAAATAATTCTTTATATCACTTAGAATTAGACCGTATGATCTCATCTAACACGATCTGTTTGACATCATATTTACAGCCCGTGATGTAATGGACATTTTTATTATTTGGTTAGGCTTAATGGCAAAATTTAATTAGTTCTCTAATATTGATACATTTTATCAATTTGTCTATCATCCTTAAAGTATGTTTAAAATAAACGGCAAACATTTATTTTTGTGAAGGATTGAGTTACGCGCTCGACTTGTTTATTTCAATATACGTCATTATGAATTGTAATTAATTTGAGGATAGAAGCTGGTCTTCTGTTTGTATGAATTGAAGTGACAGGGTGCTTCAAAGTAGCAAGAAAGTGTAATTTTTTTAACCGGTTGACTGTCATCTTTAGTGTATAATACACAGACAGGTGCAGTTTTTGTAAACTGTCATTTGTATAAAGGTAGGTAGCTATCATACCTCAGGCATGATTACCACTTTGTAGAAAGTGTGGGTGTGTGTTGAGAATTGTTTTGTTTAACTGAAACACCTAAATAGTCTATACAATGATAATACTATAAATTTAATAAGAACTGTATGCATTAGGAGCTATTCAAAGTCACTGGGTAATAAATAAAAAGGAGGTATTTTGTAATTGGGGGGGGGTCTCTTGTTGAAAAGTATGAAATTAGCTCACAATTTAGCCAGCATGGCTAGTATTCTTTGAATTATACCATCTGTGGAAAATGTTCGGTAGCCCAGAGATTCCCAAAACCTGATTTAATTAATTTTGTCATAATTAATGATTTTTAATAACATCATCATAAGTGCCGATCGAAAAATATCAGCTGGTCTTCTGGCCAACTTAATGTTTAGTAGCTGTATGGCCTTTGTCAGATTAATTTTCCCACCTCAGCCTTTCCTACTAGTACTACTCACACATCCATAGGCACGAACATGTTTTTGTTGGGGAACATGCCTCACACAGTACTGCCATTCTCATAAGGTTTATGTGGAGAATTCTGAGTTAATATCTGCGCTAAACTGACTGCTACCATAATTACCAGCTTGACAGTGTTTTGACAAATCACAGGTATTCGGTGTATGTTTATTTCGCACAATTGTTTGTGAAATATTATTAACGCCAAACATTACCCGGACTGGATAACTCTTAAGAACAGATTTTAAGATGGGCAGCCAGTTTCTTCTGTGGATTGTTTATTCCATTTTAAAAGAAAAACAAAGTGGAAAAATCAGCCTTTCAAAGCAAAAAAAACTAGTAATGATCACTTGGGTTATTCAATACTAATGGGTTCGCCCTGTAATTACTAACGGTTTTTCCAGTAGAGTTGTTGTAAATGTGCTAGTGTGTGTTACCTCCGTGAAACAACTATTTAACTTCTGATTGTCGAATTATCTATAAATGTGTGGGATTCCTCACATCAGTATCATGTCTACAGTAACTGAACATGTATTGAAGTGGCACTGTTGTCTGTTTTACAGCGGGTACACTGAGCACCAGGTTAGCCATGATCTGAAATGTCTTCCCACAAATAACTGACCCTGTATATTTCGACCTATGAGTTAATCAAATTATATAGTGATTCTACGGCCGTCGATAGCTCATATCATGGCAACAAGCCACACACCACCTTTTTTTTTTGGGGTACCTACTCAGGTTTTTATGCTTCATCCATCACGTATGTGGCAATTACATGAAGATAATCTCAATTACAGTCAACATTATGCATGTTTTAAATGTGACCAGTTTATATGATTATGATTGCCTCTGATTACGACGCGGTTACATAACCTCAAAGTGTTTATATCTGTGCTAGAATCGTTGTATTTAGACGAATGAAGCATACCATCAGACGGTATTCTGCGATGATATTGCATTGCGATGCATGCATTTTCCGAAATGACCCCTCACAGCTCGGGGAATAATTCGATAAACAAAATTACAAAATTGATCGTACAGTTGCGATTACGGGTATATAATGACAGAATAGTCGGTCGGTTATAATTATGTTTATTTGTCAACAGACGGGTGTAATTGCAGTTATTTTAAAACGTGTAATTTATTATAGTTAATGACGTGACTGTCTTGCACGTCCTGAAAAAAAGACACCCGATCCTGATTTCCTTTGTAGACATGTTCCAGACAGTGGAGACTGTTGCGTTGAATAGACAATAATCGTAAAGATTTTATTTCCACGTTTGAGACACGGGTGTCTGGTACATCAGAGCATCCTCGGGCTAGTAATTAAAAAGCGAACTTGGTTTTTAATAAAATGTTCACCGACTTTGATCGAGTTCGATTCTTTAATCAGTGCCACGAGTTAAGCAGTGGCTACACTTTTCACCAAATCACCATCGTAACTTGTTGGTAATTGATTTATTCAAGCGCGCAACGATTGCGGTTTTTTTTTCTCTGCTGGAGAGATCTATTAGGTTGAAAGTGACTGAATGATTCTAATTGTAATAGCATCAAAATTTGTAGGATTATTTGAGGCAGTTAAGATATGGTGTAAGATAGACTTGGCAGGGTTGTTTATTAATTCGGAAAAGCTCTCGGAACATTAAATTAGTTTTGTGTGGAGAAGTCGGGAGGGGGAGTGTTTACTTGCCATTGTATTAAAGTTTTGGTATAATTAACAGGATTTCAACAGATACATATTGCCCATTTGATAAAGTGACATTTCATTGATTGTTTTGCGGCATTGTTGTGGTCATAAGAGTAGGCTGTCGATTGTGGTCAGCTGATTGTTGTGAAAATTAATATTGCATCAAGCTGGTATAAAGATTTGATAGGTTTTCATTGTATATACCGGGAGACTTTTTTGTTATGATATACAATGGCAAGAAACGTATCCACACAAACACACACACACACAGAAGTAAACGCACACACACAAATAATAGGAATTAATCACCTGTAAAACATTTCCAGAAGGACATGCCCCAAAGTGATCCTATAAATAATATCATTGTCGTATTTAGTTAAACATAGCTATTTAACTGTTTGTATTATTTACCATCATCTAGCTGACAAGTGACCGTATATGGTCATTATAATACTTGATGGATGATGGGCCAATATAATACCTTGTTTGTTTAATGTACGTACGGCTGTCGGTTGGAGCAGATTTTGTGTGGTCTGGGTGTGGTGGTGGTGGTTGTAGTACAGCTGGGTTCATTTGTTGCGGGCTACCTGTTGAACTTGTGTTGATTTAGCTGAAAATGTGGTACATTTCTGGACGAAATGGGATTATATGTTGTGGGGATCGTACATGTCCCGTAATCTCCAGTAACGGTCCCTTGGAGGCTCTGAAACATTTTCTCAGTTGGAGTCCGCAGACATTTAACTTCGTTTGCTAAATCTTCTTTTGGTGCTTTTCATTATGGGCGAAATTGCTAAATAAAACACGATTAAACGACTTCAATTATGCTGCACGTGGTTCGTGTGCCGATCTCTTCGGTGAAGAACATCACTGATAGACAGTCAGGAAATGGAGTCATCAAAGGTAATGGCAACGTATTAAAATGTTTCACTGATCCAGCACTCTGAACTCCACGTTTTTGGTGCTGTTCAACTCGTCTACCACCAACTGGAGCCATTTGACATCATCTGCCGGTTGAAATCACCAGTTATTATCTGTTGGCATAAAATGTACGGTAGAAAGACATTAGAACATGATTTAGACATCGGTCTTAGCGGTTCTTGTTTTTAGGCAATTTTCTTACAGTTTGAAGCAAGGGTTTTTGTCTACCTTCGAGATAATAGTTCTTTAACCAACCAACCAAACAATCTTTATGTGAAAATCTGTGCCAACTGAACCGAAAGCCTCCTTTCCCGGCATACTCTATTTGGTTGATTGATTTGTGTAATTCGGGGACACATGAAAAATTTATTAAAGCGCATACATTCGAGGTGTGCACGTCGTATGTAAATGATGGTGTGCACGTCATATGTAAATGATGGTGTGCACGTCATATGTAAATGATGGCAATATTTAATTTCGAGTTCTTGTCCTTTATCACTCGCGATGCAGTAGCACGTCATCTGGGCATTTATTTTTGGTAATGTTTGTCATGCAGTTGACGAGCAGGTGATTGTCAAGGGGATTCCACATCATTGAGCAGCATTTAGTGTAATGATGAGACATTGCCTTGCCAAATAGTTGGACGTCCTTTTTTTGACTGACAAAAATACCCACCGTTGTATTTTCTTAAACAGTTTGTAAAAAAAAGTGTTCCCTTATTACCGAAAATCAATTAATGATGATTGATATTGTTTATTGTCCATTGCTTGCAATATGTACTATTTTTTGGCTGCTACAATCTATTAAAAGTGATAGATAAGGAGAGCATATAATGAACGTGTGTGAAGTATCTTAATTAATTTAAATAGTTAATATTTTATTACAAATCAGAACTACAGACCGGGTCTATAGAGAGCATAGGAAGTCTTGAAAGCCAAATTCACGGCCTTGAATTCCTTAAAGCAGTCTTCACACATAATATCACTCGTGTGTTCATTGTGCCGTTTTATTCCCAAACGAGTAAAATAAGTTGGCCAGGTGTAAATACTGCTCTTTTGAAATAGTTTTGAATTCCTTTTTCAAATAGCCTTGAAATGACTTGACCAAAGCCTTGAATATTTCAAATTTCAGACATCTGGGCTAATTATGAATATTGTTACTAGAGAAATAATGCCATTGTAACCCAAGTCTAATTAACATGGATTTTGGGGGCTGGACGACATCATAGCAATCTGTAATATAAAGAGGCTGCTAATATATCTAAATAATCTTCTTCCAAAGTTGGGTGCTGATAGAATTGAATTAAATTTTAGCTTGTACAGGATCAGATAGCTAGCCATGTTATCATATTATGGAGTTTATATATAACGCAATGTCTTAAACATCTAGCAGTTTAATCTGAAATTTTATACCACCTAAAAATGGCATCGCAGTTTCATTAGTTGTCATGTTATGGGTAATTTATTTTCATGACTTCTAAACCGAAACGGTATATAGGAAGTTTGACGGAGATGAATCAGATAAGTCGTGTCGGATCATCTGTAGCCGGTTCTTTCGCTTTGTTTTCGTTGACGGGAGTTGGCCCGAATATGATGAACTTGTAATTTTGATTTGTAATGACGAGCCGTCAATACTATTATAACCGTCATAAGAACGCTTAAGTACCACTGACGGCTACATTTCAGCTCTGATGGTCTAGTCTGTGGCTTCCTTATGTGACGAGCATCACAGGTTCGGGGCCCCAGAGGGGGCTTTCTCGGCAGGATGGCACCATACGTAGGTGACAATGTTAAATACTGCCGGCTTAGCGTGTCGTGTTATAAAGACCCTCGGAGGAACGACCACTATAGGCAGGACATTTCGGCTCCGTTACGTCCCATACTGTTGTCCTGGGAATGGCTGGAAGTAGCCCGAGTTTCGGTTAAGAGTCTGACCATCTTTGTCTGTTGTACTTAGGTGATGAAAGTAAAACTGAATCGGATCAAGGATTGAATCTTCTTTCATCTGTCAGTATGTCGGGCCCCATAGCTGATGAATATTTACGCGCCTATGACACACGAGGCTCGCAATGTGTTGTTGTCAGACGGGGTTTTTTTGGTGAGGAAAAAGTGCTGACATGGCATTGGGGTTTTTTTTAGGGGGGAGGGGAATATTTGTTTTCAGAGATGATCACTCGTATCATTGCATAGGAATCCTATATTTTAAGGGTTACATGACTTCCGCCCGAGTTCGAATATCGGCATGGGCATATCTGAGGGGTGTTTCATCTTTGACTTTGCTTCATTACCTTCGGAGGTCGCTCGGCCCATTTAACCTATCATGCACACAAAAGTGGCCGGAAAACCTCCAGGTTTTGGGTTTGAATCTGACCTGTTTTTCTGGGATGAGTTTCTCCAGGCAGATGCTTCGAGGCTAACTCACTCAATCTTACCTACATTTGGCTTGTACCGTGTACAATTTACTTTGGCGTGTACAGTGTACAATTTACTTTGGTGTGTCATTTTGGTTTTTCCATGTCATTTTCTGCTCACTTACTACAATGTTGATGATTTCTTTGTTGGTAATTGTTGACTCGTTGAAGATGCTACTCTCCTAAAGGTCTCTCCTAGGCCTGTCATATGAGATAAATTAGCGACTCTTTGATCTCGGTGTTGGCAGATAAATGTTTTTATTTATTTAATACGGATACTGCGTCACCATTATGGAAATATTAGCGCGTATACACTTGACCGACTGTAATCAATGGATTTAATATCTGCGACAGAGAATTCGGTTTTGAATTTTCTTGGATGTTGTCGAAGCGTTAGGGTGAACCTGGGTTGTGATGCAGGCGACTGTCTGCACACAGACGCGCGCGCGCGCACACACACGTGTGTGCTGATGTTGTATTGCTCCTTCTGTCTTCCAACCCGGGAATGTTTTGATCTGAGGTAACAGATGTTAGTAATGTGTTATAATAGGTAGAACATTTATAAACTTGTGTGGCTGGGGTTAACTTTTGTCAGCTTCGAATGTATTGTGTGTGTGTATATATATATATATATGTGTGTGTGTGTATACACAAACATAAAAACAACCGTGGCTAAACAATGTGATTGTGTGCCAGTTTGTACCTCTTTGTGTATGTATAATTATATATATATATATGTGTGTGTGTATATATCAGATAACTGGCTGTTTTGCACAGATGATTCATAAATATGTTATCATGCCAATATTATTTCTGTACTGATTGACCGTAGTATGTTTAAATTGCTTTAGCTTTGTAGAAATTAAGATGGATATATCGTAGGTGTAGGTGTGTGCGCGTGCGCGCGCTGTTTTTAGTTGTGTATGACCATTTCTGAATAGGTGCAAACATAAAAATATGTCTGTTTTCAATACGCACTACACACATAATAATATTTATTTCATATCTTGTACGGGCAGATTTGAATAATTTTATGATTGATATTGTTTCATATTTATATAGTCACGCACGCGCGCACATGCACACAAACACGATACTGTAGTGGATTTGAGCACTGTGCCACAAACCTTCAGGTAGTAGGTTCGATTAGGGCTTGCTCCTTCGTTTGTGAGCTTCCCTATGCAGTTACCCTACGGCTATATGTTCAGGTGTGACTAGGAATGAGATTAAATAACTCAGAACAGATTAACGCGCGCACACATTTATTTAATTTCTTATTTATAATGGGCTTGGCCAATAAACATAACCGTGCCAGGAAATGAGTATTGTATTGTTGTTTTTACTACATTAATCTTAATTCCTGTAGTATTTGTTTACATACATGATGATGATTGACGTAATGAAATGAAGTCAAAGATGAAACACCCTTCAGATATAAGTTTACGGAAGAATTATGCCAGTTTTTAGAGCTGAACTATTATAATAGACAATAACGTTTACAAACAGATGTATGCATATAGAAGAAGAAAAAAAACAGTCACATAATGCCCACGTCGAGATTTGAACTCGGGTGGTAGTCGGATCTGTGGTCCAACGCACCACCAGTTAGACCACTAATAACCAGATTTATGGCCCAGCCGGATGTTCTTCTGTTTGGTCAGATTTATTGATGAAGATCACGGTATTCTTGGGTGTCATAAGTGGCAATTATTGTGGAACAGTGCGCTGACTATCTGAAATCATCGTCTTCATGTTATTGTATGGTCCGCGCAATAATTTTGAATTCGCTTTCGAAGATAACACTGATTGTCGGAAGTGGCATCCCAGTCTGAAGGTTCGCAGCATACCATTAACTGAAGGTTGACAGCATACCTTTAACTGAACGTATATCTAGGCATAAAATGATGTAAAGACTCTTTCACAACTTGCCATTTATTTTTGATACTGTTGTGATTATTGATTCTGAAGAAGAAAAAGATTCACCTCTAATGTACAAATTAATATTTCTGATATTAACACGCGTCCAATTGCCTAGTCTCTGTGAGACTGGTTTGTAAGAGCGTAGCAGTTGGTTCCCTGCATCCTTCTGTCATTTATATACACGACACCTGCCTTAGATGACCATCTCAGGTAATCTCACGAGTTATCTCCAATGGGGGGGGGCATTATATGTAGAACTTTTTTCTTGGTTATATGTAATATATTGAGATTTGTTTTCTTGGTTATATGTAATATATGGAGATTTGTTTTCTTGGTTATATGTAATATATGGAGGTATTTGCAAAAATCCACAATTTTGTTGGTGTCAAATCTTTAGGCCTTTAATATTCATTTAAAGGGACATAAATAGAGTGATTGTCAGTTTTGTTTTGTCTCTAAGTAACAACGCATGAGGAAATCCATGTTTTTATGTATGAATTTGTCACTGCTTATCAGTGTCTGTTTACAGTCTGTGGGGAGAATATTAAAAACCAAATGAAGTTGGTGGCCAAACCTCCCATATGTGGTACAACTGTGTGCTTAAAGGTACACCACTCTGACCCGTGTCTTAATGATTAGGAAGGAAAACTCGGTGCCGAAACATATTTTTTAGAAAGTTTTAAAATAAAGTACTTATGCAAGCAGGAAACTAAATAGTGATTTGCTTGGTGTTTGATGATGATGATTGATGTTTTGCGGCCACATTTGTGCATATGGTAGGCTAAATGGGCCGAGCGACCTCCAAAGGTAATGAAGCGAAGTCAAAGATGAAACACCCTTCAGATATGCCCACGCCGAGATTCGAACTCGGTTGGTAGTGATCTGTGATCTAATTCGCGCTACCAGTTAGACCACAGGAGATGCCCCAGGTGTTCGACAGAATGTCACCATGTTTATGGAATCTCATGAATCGGGAAATCGATTTGAAGTCAGTGTGGCACCTATGAGAATTAGTAAACTTTAAATTAGGGGAAGAGCTTTTGATGGTGAATTTGATGCGGAAAAGTGTCGAATCTAGTTAGACACACCTGCATATTATGACGAGTGACCACCCACCCCGTTTACAAGTTGACATAAGTAGGTAACGAGTCTGTGTATGTATACTACTTTGATAAGCTCCATGTGTTAAGTAGTACTGGGTGTGGTGGGAGATTTCTGTACATTTGTTTTAGGTGTATGTTGTGTTGATGTGGTCCTCGTAAGAACAATTTGTTCCTTGTGATAGAATTTCGTGTTGTCTGGGGAAATAATCTTGGCTATATTATTATAATCATTTTATAGTAAATTTTTGTGTGTATATATATATATATATATATATATATATATATATATATAACAAGGAGAGGATGTTTCTACATCTGGCACACACATATATTCCCAGCCTGGGTGTGTATATATTGTCCACCCCCTCCATTTTCCATGTACAGTTCTACATAGTACAGTATATAAACTTCCCGGACTATACCCGCTTACGTAAGTGGTTAGGGCACTGGCCCGCTAACCTTCAGGTCAGGGTTCGAATCCGACTCGTACCTGGGTTTTGCGGAGTATTTCCCTGGGGTGTCGTCCCGCGGGCCTATGTCCCAGATGTGTTCTGTGTCAAATAAAGAGCCCGCCCCTCCCCTCACCCGTAAAGATTGCCACATCGCACTCCATGTAAGCATCCACGCCACACTCCGTATCCACTCCAGTTCCGCTCTATTAACGTACACACCACTTTCCATTAAGCTTTAACAAGATGTAATTGCTCATTAATATGCAACAAGTGATCCGGTTAATGGAAATTTAAATAGTCCCGGCCGCGGTACTTGCGTATGTTTTAGCAGTGAGTGAAAATACACTGGCACAGATTGCCATAGATCTTGATTACAGTATTTTGGTTGATTCATTGGGATGCTGAATCCGATATTGCGCTGAGATAGGTCTCCTTGAAATGTCTCTCTCTCTCTGTCTGTCTGTCTGCTCTCTCTCTCTCTCTCTCTCTCTCTCTCGTGTGTGTGTGTGTGAAAGGCACTGGCTCAGTTAACTAAAATCAGGAGTATAGAGTCTTCCTTATTGAAAAGGTGAACGATATTGATCAATCTTTGATGCGCCATTACACCATTGTCCTGCTACATAATGATAGTGGGTCCTCAGGTGAAATATGTTTCAGAGATCTAGATTGGCTGCTAGATTTATCCAATACATTCACACACACGCGCACACACACAGCTCACATAAGCGGCTTAATGACTCTGTGTCATTGATAACTAATTAATTAATGTTATGATTCAATCATTCAGATCAGCGATGAGAGACATATACTCTAATATACTAATTGTGTTAGTCTGTTATTGCTGGATGGTCTCCATTTGTGATAATAATAATAATAGATTAATAATAATACCTTTATTATTATCACTTAGTAATAATATCAGACATTAGTGTATATATATATATATATATATATATATATATATATTACATGTTAGTGTCATCTTGTCCCGGACTGACTATTGTCAGTTAAATATTAGTGCTGTTATGTCAAGGTCAGTAGATCAAGGAACCAATCAGATGGTAAGCTAGTGTGTGTGTGTGTGAGAGAGACCCAGATAGTCCCTGGATACACTGACCTGTGGCTATATGACAAGAGGCGCACCTTGATAATTGACATATTGCCACTGTATGGTTAATAATGTGGATTTGCTGCCGCCGGTAGTGGTATAGGTCACTCCTGAACCATAATGGCTCCAGGGTAGAGCAGTGAACTGGAATGCGAGAAAACCTTGGTTCGAAATCCCACTGACACTGTGCTAATGTTCGGTGTATGGATTGGCTTTTTGTTTCGATGTAAAACGTGACTGCCTGGGCTGGTGGAGTTTAGTTGATGTGTAGAGTATGCGCTGATAATTGGCAGCGGAAACAGTGTACACAAGGGGATGGGAATTATTTCTAACAATAGCACACCCCATTTCAAGAATGGAAGAATGCCCGAAATGTGGATAGCTAATTGGCATGATATGAATTTTCGTTTATTTGATGTCTAGCGTTGTTTCCGGTTATGGGGCTGACCCCTCCCGTCAGAAAGAAAACAGCGAACTTAAATATTTTTGAATCGTGATTAACACTAACCGCACTGTCTTCACACACAATTGCGTGCACCCACACAAACACGATATATATATATATATATATAGTAATGACCTTTTACCACACTCCAGTCTATATTTCCGAGAGGTTTAAATTAATTCGAGCCATTTGTAGAGTGTTTGTATGTGCACCTGAAGCCTGACATACATACACATTCATCTTTTGTCAGAAACTACATATGATCCCTGAACCATTCAGGGGCTAAAACTTATAAAGTTGTTGACCATATTAACTGACGTGTAGATTTCTTCATTATGGCAGTGCTAGGTTTTGATGTTAAAAATATATGAAAGATCTATAAATGTTTACAAACAGTTGGGCCTGAGTCCATAAAACCAACAGTCCAGTAGACTATTGACATAAGTTTCTGTCTACGGTATACATGCTAACCTGGGAGAGTCACCTGAGAGTTTTTCTAATTTGGTAAATGACTTTCCGATGGCACAGTGGTTATAGCGCACAGCTTTGCAAACTTCTGGATTGTGGGTTCGAATCCGGGTCGTACCCGTTGTTTGTGGGATTCGTTTCCGTAGACAGTCACCGAGTCTAAAACAAAACCATCCAATCCTTGACTCGTCCCATAGAGCTCTTGGTACGGGGGGGGGTTATTTTGGTGTTATTGGTCAGAAAGCGATTATTTATATCCATATACACTTTATCTATTTACTAAAGGTTCCGTGATATACATGGCTAGATTCATTGATGTTAAACAATAGTGAGAAGACACGTAATTTACAAGCATCAATAATTTCAGTTGTCCTCCCGAGAGTCCTCAGATGGTGCAGTGGTTATATTGTTGCACTACAGAACTCCAAATGGTTGGTTTGAATCCAGCTCCCGCCTGTGCTTGTTGGATATATTAACACACTCAAGGGCAGTCATCGAGGAGTCATGCGTCCCAGATGTGGCGCGAGTGGCGAGGGTAAATAATGCGATCAGCTCACAGCAGTCAGTCCGCAGTATTCAGTGCGAGATTAAACAGTGTACGTTAATACCATGTGAAATGTGCATAATGGATTGATGAAAATTTTGATGGTTGATGAATGTGTTACTTCAAAGACAATGCTTTATCCATGACAGATGGATGGTCTGTCTGATATTGTCACTTGGAATGTACAACCGAGTATCAGGTCATCAAGTACTATCTACGGCAACCACTTCTCAAACTCATGGGTCCCCCAGGAGACCTCCTACCGTTTCTACCTTTCCAGTAGGAACCTCTTACTTTTGGGTTAGATCTCCTACTTTTTCTACTTTTAACCATATTCTAATTGTCAATCCATTACAAACTTAAGTTCGTGTGTGTGTGTGTGTTTTAGCTCTGTATAATAAGGCACAGGCACAGAGAGTCTCGAGCCGTGAATTCAAACTCTGTCCGTTTCTTTGGGGGACTGAATTCAGAGTAGGGACTTTTCTTGCTGAGACATGTGTAATGCCTCATCAGATAATGTAGGTGTACACAAGAAAACTTGTAACATTTTATTCAAATAATGCAAGCTTTCGTCCGCATTGTGTCCTACTTTCTTCTACTTCTGGGTTTAGAAACTCCTACTTTTTATATGACGATTTCGGCTGGGACCTGATGCAGACTACTTCCTGGTGATATGACTGACTAGATCGGTGGACTATGGGTAACTCAACCAGAAGTTTTTAATTGACAGATCTGTTGGCTAGAAGGTGAAAATATTATTTCTGCCACAAGAAGCCCAAATATGGTTAAACGTAACACATCATCATCATCATCATCATTATATGATAGTATTGTAATATTTAATAAGTGTATTTATCGTCATTAATGACACCGCTATTTATTTACCAGAAGGCTGTGAAGTGACAGCACAACAAAATATTTACAAGCACATTTACTCTCTCAAACACTTCTACAGTGGCCGCCAATAACAACTGGCTAAACTTAAATACAGATAATGATCAATCAGGAAAATTGATGTTGAACTAATAATCCTTACAATCGTAATAAATATTGGTAGTGTGGTATTTTCTAATATGGTTATAAATTCATGCGGGTTTTTTTTTAGTCGGGGAGGAATATGGGTGTTTTCTGCCGATTGCCGGGATATCCTTGCATATGGCGATTAAGGATAGATCGGTGTGTTAGAAATAATTTTTAATAATGAAATCGGATGAAATTGATTGATGTTTTAATGATAAAACGCGCCGAACGGACCCCCTTTTTTTGCGTACATTAGCGCGATCTTTCTGATTCAATTCTCCATCAGTATACAGAGTCCTTAAACAAAATTGATGTAATGTGTGTGCGTTCTAGATGTCTTGCCCTTTGACATTATTAATTTATTTATAAAAAAAAAAACGTGTTACTGATTAGCAGTGTAATTAGTTCAGTGTTTTGAACGATTGGGCATTAAGTTCGTTTGTTCTAAATCAGTTAGTCATTGATGTAGGAGGCTTGATGTTCATATCGTTGTGCCAGGGATTGAGTTTTCCGGTTTGGGAAATGGGGAGCGGGTCAAAAGATTATCATGCAAAGGTCTTTTTTTATCCGCACTCTCAAGTAGTCTCAGATTGTCCTAAAACCGCCCAAACCCCAATTTCCCCCCTGCAGCCACACGTACAGGCGGCTCACTTCACTCTACCACTTCCTTTCCTGCTTTTCAGGATTTTCTTTCAAAGGCCACTCTCATGCCTGTCAATGTGGATATTTTATTGATATCCTTTCTCGCTATGAAAATGGTAATGTGCCCCTTCCAGGTAATGTGCATTTTATTGTCTTTTAAAATGCCCTTTGTGTACATAGAATTAAAGAATATCATCCAATAATTGATTCCTGGAGAGTACCATTTTAAGATGGATCTCTTCGGCTTCTGAGGAAGAAATTAAAAAATGCCTCGGGTCTTTAAAACTGTATCACAGGTCACCCACCATCTCTGTGTCGGGTTAGCTAACCGTTACTATTTACGGTGGGATGTTTAAAAATAGATTGACACCATTTGTTGTGTTCGGGTCAGTTAAGGTCTGGTTTAAGGTGACTTATGGGATTTGAGGGGGCGAGTGGCTCATTACTGAGCTACTGATGCTGGTCCTTGTTATGTCATCTTTATCATCAGTTTTATATTAAATAGTTTAGGATGTCTGTGGTGAGGGATGATGTCATCGGAAGAGGTAATTGTCTGGCTCAGGTAGTTTATGCTCTCTCTCTCTCTGTAAGTGTGTCAGTGTGTGTGTGTGTCATTGTGTGTGTGTAGTACAGGCGTGTTGGTGGTCATATGTTGCTGGATTGGGATCCAGGTACGGAGAACGGGCTATCAGAGTAAGAAAATTGGTAGCCAGGTAATAAATGGAATGTTGATACGGTCGAAGTAATGAAGATGGCATCATTATCTAGATAACCGATATCTATATTACGATGACCGTGTGTCTATGACAGTGTCTATTAGTAACGAAGACGGCACCATATAGATCTAGGTAATACAGATCTGTGATCCAACACGCTACCGCTAGACCACGGAGGCCGCCCCCCGATTATTGTCATCGAACCCGCCGCAGCTGTTGTACTGAATACCGACGACTGTCAAGATCGATGACGATTGACTATTTATTAGATTGATTTGATAGAATTATAACATTGTTTAGTTATCGTATTGGCTTCATGGCCCGTGGCTGAAGGTCCGGTACTCTCTGTGACAGTACGGTCTTCGGGGTAGCATCAGATGTCTGTGTTTATCTGAAGATAGACGGATTGATGAGTCTTTCTTGGTGATAGTATTGGTTATAATATCTAGCTGGGATTATGGTAATGAGAAAAATCTATTTTTACACCAACCTTTCAGGTGTATACTGTCAATATATATATATATATATATATATATATATATATATGTGTGTGTGTGCGCGTGTGTTGCTTGGGCTGAAGGGATATGTGCGTATTATTTGGTTTGGCAAAGGGAACACATTAGGCCTGATTTAACATGGACATTTGAGTTGGTGTAGCAGAGTGTTATGTCTCTGTTTTAAATATTCTGGATGTTGTTTTGATGTGGTACTAGTTGTCTGCGCGATGTTTAAACAGTTGTTTTCTAATGATTGGGCAGTTGTTTCTCGTAGCCGTAGACAATTGTCCATATAACCATTATAGACAGTTGTTGACTTTGTTGTCTAAATCATAACCAGCTGTTTTGTAATATCCATGCAGTTGTAATTATGTATGGTACGATGGGTGTGTGTATGACACGCGCGCGCTCACACACGCAGACATGCACGCGCTCACCTTATGAGAGAGAGAGAAACTGAGTTGCTTTATAACCAGTGCTTGTGATATATCTAGCCTGTTGTTTTATGATGGTGTATAATTATTTAAGCATTTTAGACTGTTATTTTCGGATATAACTTTTTACGGCCATTTAAAAGGCAGTTCCGCGTGGTAAATTACACTAGGAGTTTGACTGAAGTACATCAATACATATTTACCTGTGCTAAGAGAATTCTTTTTAAACGGTGTGTGTGTGGATCTTTTTTTAGATGATATTAAATATAGACTGTAATCGAGAAGATTGCATTGGATACAGGAGCAGTTGATGTATTATGTTCTTGTTGTGTTTTTTTAAGAGGGGAGCTTATTTAAGAGACCCAGTTACTCAAGCAATTACCTGAATTTTGTGTAATATAAATCTTCTCCGCCTGACACTTGAACACTACGATTGTATATCTAATTGTGTTCCTGTATATATATATATATATATATATATATACATATATATGCATGCACGTGTCACCGTGTGTATCGTATTTATAGCTGATGTTGGCTATTTTTAAATCATGTTAATATTGTACCTGGATCGTAGTCTTTCCTCATAATTGCTGCTGTTTTGGTGCTCGGTAAAAACATGATCTGCTAAAATTAGAAACATTTCTTTCGGGCTGTTATTGTAGCTGGTACATGCCAATTGATGAATAGATTTGTCCAGTGCTGACGAGTTTTATTTCGTAAGTGTTCTTTACAAAACACGAATTGGGCGTGTGGAACAGAGTTGGTGAGTTGTTTGGAGCAAACCGGCATAGACTGTTGCGACCAATCTTTGTTAGCCAATCAGTATGAGCATGAATGGGATATTCCCGTTAACTATTATATTTTGGTTTTGGTGTCTTCGTATTTGATCAGTGAACGGAAACCAATTAGGTCTCCATTATCGGTCAGTTTTTGATTTCCGACAAAATCTATGAATGTTTTCTAATCATTTTCTCACGTATCGCGTGCACTTGGTGAAAAATTGGGTCGAGTTTGTTAAAGCTGAGCTGGTTTTATTGTTGTATTTGACTTGGACCCCACGTGTTCGGTAAAATTTGAAATGTCGTACTGGATTCGTTTTGACAAAAAAGTCAATGTTCAGTGCAAGGAGTGACAATTTATGGCTGCGCACCAGTCGGCTTATTTTTTTCGGTACGTTATTGCTGAAATAATTAAATATTTTTGATAAAGTTTAAGACCACTAAAATTTGTCTTTATTTGTTCTTCTGATGACTAAACACAATACAGCGAGGCATTAAAGGAATCCCTTTTTTTCTCGGGCGAAAAAATAGGTATTCCTATTCTGTAAATGGCAGCTGTTCCTCTCCTCTGACTTATGGCATTACCGGTCACGGATGCTGTTGCATTCTAGATACTGCGTTGGTACGTTCAATATGACTCCGTCTGCGGGCAGTAACGTTAATTCTCTAGGTACCAGTCGGTGTTAATAATATATTTTTTAAAGATTTGTGCGAGATGTTTCCCATCCTTGGGTTGTCGGGGCGGGGAGGGGGGGGGCTTACGAGGGGTAAAGCCGTAGCTTAAAGTAGCCGTAATGGAATTATCTTAGAGAAATGCTAATGGAAAACTTATTTCGTTTTACTGAAAAGTATTTCGTTTTACTGGAAAATGCCGCTAACGTGGACACTGGCTCGTCTAAAGATGGCACCCGCAACTAACCCGTTGGCTTAACTCTAGAACTGTTTGTTATCGGTAACATGTATACAGTAGAGGTTTTGTTGCTCGGTCACATCACTAAAGCAGACCTATTATTTGACACGTTGAAACATGGCTAAAGTAGAGTATGTTTGTCATGATTGAGATGGCTACAGTAGAAGTGTTTGATTTGGGAAACATGGCAAAAGTAGAGCTGTTTGACCTGGGGAACATGGCTAAAATAGAAAGCTGTTTGACTTGAGAAACATGGCTAAAGTAGAGTTGTTTGACTTGGAAACTATTATGATCTTAGGTTAGAAGGTAACATGGCTGCAGTAGAGCTTTTGGGATAGTAGAGATGTTGGTCTCGGACAATATGGCCAGTAGCTCTAGATAACATGGTCACAGTAAGGGGGCTGTTTGTCCTGGATAAAATGGCTACAATAGGGCTGTCTGTCCTGAATAAAATGGCTACAATAGGGCTGTTTGTCCTGGATAACATGGCTACAGTAGGGCTGTTTGTGCCGGGTAACATGGCTACAGTAGGGCTGTTTGTCCCGGGTAACATGGCTACAGTAGGGCTGTTTGTCCTGGGTAACATGGCTACAGTAGGGCTGTTTGTCCTGGGTAACATGGCTACAGTAGGGCTGTTTGTCCAGTCACTCACCGGTGTTACATATCGGTCGATAATTGTGTGAGCATTTTTTAATGAGTAAATAATTGTTACATGTCTGAATGTGGAAGTTGACTTTAAATGAAGTTTTGAAGGCAAAAAATCCACCTATAGTTTGTTTTTTAAATTCTACATAAATATCATCGTTGCAGGTGTCTATCTACCCTCCATGTTGCGGGAGGTTAATGGGAGTGATAGCGTCTAACCATGGCGGATGACAACCCTAAAGTGATAGACCTCTCGTCGCCCAGAATACGACCGGCCAGCCCCCACGCCGACCATGTGATCATGCCTTCAGTCGAGCCCATAACAGCCGGCTTTAATCCTGGCCTGCCAGTGACAGGGGCGCCACCTGGTGTAGCAGGTATGTGTATGGTGTTTTGATTTTCGGTGGCGTGTTCTTCAGGGTTGGGTCTCTCTCTCTCTCTGTCTGTCTGTCTGTCTCTCTATCTGTCTCCCTCTCTCTCTCTCTGTGTGTGGTGTGTGTCTCTCTCTCCCTCTCTGTGTGTCTCTCTCTCCCTCTCTCTGTGTGCGTGTGTGTCTGTCTCTCCCTCAACCCCCCTCTCTGTCTCTCTCTCCCTCTGTCCCCCCGTGTGTGTGTGTGTGTGTGCGTGCGTGCGTGCGTTCTGACAGCCATGGACAGAAGGTTTGCGATGTTATGTGGGGAGATTTGTAGCTCCTGTTAGATTGGCAGTGTGAGACCTAGGTATTTATAATCGTGGTTAACAACACGACTGGTTCACAGTAGAACTAGTTGGGATGTGATGTTGTTTATTTGAGTATGGGACAAAGTGCAGTCAGTACTGTTAGCCGTTCACATTTCGTTTTATCCGCAAGTGAATGCCTTAATGTGCCGTGACTTTGTTGATTCACGTTATCAATTGGCAGCATTCGCCTGACTTTAAAAGGAAATGCCAGAAGAGTTGCAGTTATTTCTAGTAAAATGTATATAAACCTGAGAGAGAATTTCTCTTTAGCCATTTCAGGTGTTCTACTGTAACAAGTTTAAAAATTGTCATCGATAACCCGTCATTTCTGTGATTTTATGATGACGGCCGTCCGCTCGCTGCAGGTGAGAGGAGCTGCCGTTTGACCTGTTATGTCATCCGTGAGCGACACGTGTTGCTCATAAGTCCAAGCACGTGCAGAATCCCCCCCCCCCCCCGATGGATAGGGCGCCTCCGTGGTCTAGTTGGTACCGCATTGGACCACAGAGCACTACCACCCGAGTTCGAATCTTGGCGTGGGCATATCTGCGGGGTGTTTCATCTTTCACTTAGCTTAATTACCATTGGAGGTCGCTCGGCCCATTTAGCCTACCGTGTGCACAAAAGTGGCCGTAAAACATCAATCGGCAACCTCCCGATGAATAGCATTGTGGCCGCAGCCCTGCGGATTTAAACTGTGCAACGGTGCAGGATACCTGCCAGAAAAGTCAGTATGGTGCAGGTCGATGCTTTTGCGATGCAGTGCATGGTGCTAGTTTTGGTGAATAAGCCTACAAAGTACCCCCCCCCCTCTTCCATCTCTCTCTCACTCTCTCTCTCTGTGTCTGTGTGTGTGTGTGTGTGTGTGTGATAACCACTAAAATGCTCGTTAACAATGACTAAGCGTACGGCCTCTAAACAAAGCACGACACTGTAATTGTGCTATCCTATATTTGCATACATTAATCCATATGCCATAGATTTAGCCATTTATGGTATATTTGTTCAGGTTGTTCGCTGCCATTTGTAATAGGAATAAAGGACTGGGACCAATCATTATGGCCCGGGTCTATAATTGTGATATGTTAGAAGATGACGCGTCACCATATCGGGTTTGTTTATCTCTCTCTGCCTATCTGTTTCTATTTGCATGTTAGTGTTTTGTTTGTCTGGCTGGCTGGCTGGCTGTCTGAGCGACATCTAACTGATTGGTACGGATAGGCAGGCAGGAAGGCAGACTACCTGGAGTTGGCTGAATTACTCATTTGGTGCGTAGTAGCGGGTTTGTTAATTAAAGCAATTATTTGGGAATTTTCGGGCGCCTCCGTGGTCTAACTGGTAGCGCGTTGGATCGCAGATCATGACCACCTAAGTTTGAATCGCACCATGCGCATTTCTGAAGTGTACATATTCTGCTGTATCTTTAATTAGCCACATAGTGGCCAGCTCGAAGTGATCCGTGTAAATACGAACTTATTACGACATCTCTAACCACAAGACATTTATTTTATGTCATAGAAATAAGGTGATATAGCAACAAATTTCAATAAAAGTAACTGCTATTAGAATCATAGGAAAAAAGGTATTGGCTACCGAGGAAGTAATTTAAAGGTTTTATGTCCCCCGATTTTCTGACCGGACTGTTTGATCCCTTGTGCTATATATAGGCTTGTTGACTGGCTGTTTCCGTGTTACAAGTCTCATGCGCGTTACAGTTCAGTACATATACTTTGTAACCATTTATCCGGCACAGTAAAATCAAAGATTTAGTCGGTCATGGAACATCCAGCAATTTGATTGGTCGTCGTATCAGCCAATCAGAAATCAGCACATTGTCCTCGATCCTATTCATATATATACGTACTAGTATTACCCGGATGTGTCTATCCCTGATATATTTCATGTCTGCGGTGGTGTGTGTGTGTGTGTGTGTGTGTGTCTTTGTGTGTGTGTGTGTGTGTGTGTCAGTTCGGTCACGTTCTTATTGTGTTTATCCTAGAAGCCAAGTAATTGTATAATTTTGACGTGACCTCTAATTATGGATCTCCTCTCTGGGTGTCGCGGCTAAACAGCCAGATCCTCATGGACATAGTAGGGGTACTGTTTTGATTGTTAGTGTGCCGGTCCTGAAAGGTCGATGACCTTTTCCTTCTTCATGCATTCACGATACGTCCTGCTGTTCAACATTAACGGGTTCTTCAAAGAACTGTACACGACGGCTGGTGTCTGGCCATCCTTTTAAGCAGAAAATGGCAGAAGAGAGACATCCTTTTCGGTCTTCCTTTTTAAGCATTTTCAGTGAAAAGGCTTCAATTCTCACAGAGTGCGGTTTTGAGGGCATTCGGCCCTTTTAAATCGCCGGCAAGGCCTGATTTCTAGGTTCAGTGAAAAGGGACCGCCATATCAATAATAAAATATGCAACCACTTTTTAGTTTCCGATCATTCTGCTCCAAATTTCTCTTCCGATCGATTCTGTTGACTGCCATTTCTGTACTTATCTGTTACTTGACGTATCGGGCGTTGTTAAGTAGTTATGTGCTGTTGACTAGCATACATGCATCGTGTTAAATGTTGATGTTAAAGATCTGTTAACGAGGAAATGTTCCATGGGCGCAGACATTTTTGGAACTCTTCGTGATGGAGGCGTTGACGTGACGTCTCCGATTAGACTTCGGCGACTGACGACTGACAAGCGGTTTACTGCGAAATTATGTTTTTGGGTTAATTTCCAACGATAATATGAAAGAAAACTGTGTCCAAACATTCTCATGCAAAGTCAGGTTTCTAGCAAGGCTCCCTCCCTCCCCCATATATATATATATATATATATATGGTATCTTGCTTACCAAATGATCTTCATATTGTGACCAGTATGCTCCCTCTCAATCTCTCTCTGTGTGCGCGCGTACGCGTGTGAAGTTGTGTATATTTATTCAGTAGCCTTTTACTGGAGTGTTATCACGTTGTCATGACGATACTCTGGTTGGTTTATGTGACTTACGACAGACCTGTGTGAGCCAATCACTTGGGAGCTTATGGCCTGGCTGGGACAGAGAGAGAGAGAGAGAGAGAGAGAGAGATGGATGGATGAATGAATGAACAAACATAAATAATCATCACTAACTGACATACAGTGAGTTGACTGATTCACTGACATCCTGATTGGGTAACCTATTGTTTGATCTGTCGACTGATTGAGTAACTTACTGATTTACTTCTTGACTAACTGTGACCTATTGATCAATATGTTGAGTGACGTGACTGACTGACTGACACCGTAAGTGACTTATAGATTATATTGACTGATTGAGTTAATTACAGATTGACCTGTTGAACGAGAACGTCACATACTGATAAACTTCTCGACTGACTATTGGTTGGACTAGTGCGTGACCTACCAACTAACCCAGTTAACTCAGATTGACCTAGTTACCGAAAGACTATGTGGCTTATTGGTTAACCCACCGATTGATTGGGTGACCTACTAACTGACTGGGTCGGCCGACTAATTGGTTGACTGACTGATATAATAACTCGCCTACTGACCTGAGCCCGACTGACTGACTGGTCTGCTGTCTAACGTACGGGCTGACCTGTTGTCAAACACAAGGTACAAGAATACACTGCTACGCAGATTCTTTATCATGTCTTATAATTAATTACTTAATGTTATTATGTCATCAGTTATGAGGTCGGCTATGAGGCAGTGGGCCAACACGTCCCCCCCCCCTCTGAGTGTGTATGTGTGCGTACCCGCGTTTGTTTCAGCAGATATATAATCCAGCACATTAGGTATACCAGGGTGTGTCTAGCTGAGCGAGGCTTATCATATACAAACAACAGGTGATTGTTGTATATGGACAACCCTGGATATGGCTGGCTAACAATTAGATCCAGATGGGCAATCTGCTGCAGAGATCTTCTCAGTGTACTGACTGGATTTGGTGTGTACAAAGGGATATATACGGGCTGCCCTTGTTATTGTATCAAACGTTCATATGGTTACTTCGTATTGTATTATCCTGGTGTGTGTGTGTGTTAGCAGTGTGTGAACAGATACTGACTGTGCTATTGTTACACACCTTGATAACCGGGGCCGTTTCGAAACGGGATCATCCCGTTTCGCAAACGGTATCGTTTTAAGAATGCCTTCCCGTTTAACAACCATGTGAAATAACACGCTGTTATTTCAAAATTTTCTGTATTAATGACCAGTTATCTAGCAAAATGATACGTTGGTGTGAAAATTATATTGAATATAAATTATATAGAGCTCTATATATAGCTATATATATATGTACAAATAAATTCTGAAGAGAGTAAATTATTTGAAGTTGTTGAAAACGGTCCTCTTCCCGGTTCGAAACGGGAAGCGGACCGATTCAACAACTTCAAAAATATACGTCTTTCAGAAATGATTTTTAAGGACATTATATATACATATATAATGCATACAAACACATGCGAAAATAATAAATTCATATTTTACAAAATGTTGAATGATCAGTACACTATTATCACGAAACTGTGATATGGCTGATTCACCAGTGTACTAAATCCGGAGAGGTCTTTTGGGCTCACACTTGTGAATTGCCACTAGTGTGTGTGTGTGTGTGTGTGTTGGTTTATGTGTCTGTGTCTGGTTTGTGTGTGTATGTGTGTTGTTTGTTTGTGTGTGTTGTTTGTGTATGTGTTTGTATGTATGTGTGTGTGTGTGTTTGTATGTATGTATGTGTGTGTGTTGTTTGTTTGTGTGTGCGTTGTTTGTCTCTGTGTGTTGTTTGTTTCTCTCTCTCTCTCTCTCTCTGTGTGTGTGTGTGTTTACAGAATTTCCACCATCCACCCATCCGACGCCAGCACCTGGTGATAGACAGTTCCCGTCCCAATCTGTTTGATTCACAAAACCAGTCACGACGATTATTATTCCTGATCATTATTGTCCGAAATCTGGCACATATCGGACAAAAATAGCTCCCCGGCTCCAGGCTCCGGTATCAATCAGTGGCAATCGGGAGAGAAGAATTGGCTACAGAAAAAACAACAACCAAACAATCTCTACCAGGATCTCAAATAAAATTGATAATTGCGTATGTTTTAAAACTAGAAACATTGTTAGCCTTTTTTTTATATCGGTGGATGCCTCCGGAGTCTAACCGGTAGCGCGGTTGGGCACAGATCTGAACCACCCGAGTTCAAATCTCGGCGTTGGGTTGTCTAAAGGGTGTATCGTTTTTCACACATTAAACAGCTTTATTCGACGGCAAACGCAAGTCATCAATCGGAAAGAAGAAGAAGAAAAAAACCCGGTGAAGTAGGCATTTCCTTGACATGTCAGTTTCCGTTTGTCGGATAACGTTAGGACTCATGGGAGCACCAGTTACTCGGTTCTGCCATTTTAAAATAAGCCATTCGCGCAAGAAATGGTGCCTCATCTGATCTGTACTGAATGACGTTACAGTCCATCGTTGCTGAGTTCTAAGGGCGCTTTATTTGGGGTTCGAGTTAAAGACTGCGTTTTTAATCCCCCCTCCCCCGTTGTTGCGGTTTATGGATTTAAACAATCCGGCACCATCTTCAACTTCCAGAGTGGCACACTGTCGCTGTCACTTATTTGAAGAAAATAATTGATTTTGCTGTCCGACTCTTTTCATCAGATGGTCGCCCTACAACTGACTGGGTCAGTGAGTGAGTTGTTCGATAGCCGGCGGGGAAGTCGTTGGATCCTGTTGCATTTTGATCCATCATTCTACTACTGTTAAGACATCATCGCGTCCGGATGATCCATAATGATCAAGTCTATTCATTGATTTAATGATTACCGGATTGATGGCAGAAAGGATGGACGTGTTTGTAACCGGGCGCGCGATCATTGTTCTTGTTCACCAATCTGAAGCCAGTTAGCGCGAAAATTACCCCCCCCCCCCACTCTATCCGGGGAGATTATGTTAATTAGAAACTGATTTCAGATTTGTTAAATTAAAGGCTTTATTAAATTTCAAGGCTTTATTTTACCAGCGTATTATTTTCGATCTGTACAGAGATTCATACTAACTGTCGGCTATCCATTTAATGAAATCCAGTTGTGCAGAATTTAGAAAAGAGATTGTTTTTTAAAAGCATTTTTTTCTGTTATCAGCCTTATCATATTTCTGAATGGTGTAATTTCATTTAAGGTTTTCTCCCCATTTTTTCTCTCTCTTCACTCACATATTCGGTGTTTTAACTATGTTTCATTTTTGTTCCGCGTTTTTGTTGTTGTTGTTGTTACGGGTTGTCGTTCTTGTTGTACTGATGTTCATAAGATGTTATTTATCTTGGCAGTATCCGAGCGCCTAATGACTACACGTCAGTACGCAGTTTAGCATTAATCAGGATCAGTTGGAGAAAGGTCCCCTTTCTGATAAGATTTTTAAAAACGTTTCGCTGGATGTCCGGAAGTTGCCTTGAGGCTTGTCTTATCCGGGGCTAGTTTTCTGTTTCCAGTCTTATCTCTTATAAATCCAACATTGGTTATTGTGCTTTTCTCGTTTGCATGTTTGTGTGGGTTTTTTTTTGCTGTTGATAATAGTGGAGTTTTTTAGCAATTTTTTTACCAATACTCAAGATACTGTATTGTCAGATGGAAGTAGACGTTTATAATTTTCTTGTCGTATTTCACTTCTGGACCGGTACGCGTAGGGTAAAATATGACCCTGTTTCTTGCCTCAGACTTTCAGCTTACAGTTGGTAAACATTTGCGGATAATTACATCGATTGTGCGTTGTTTATTTTGATTTCGACTGCCGGCCCTCCCAGCGCTGGCCTAATGAGTTGTGTTCCAGTGTGTCTCCTATCCGCTAGATGGCAGCAGCGTAGCTCCAGGTGGGGTTATGGTTATTTATAGTAAGCTCTTACTATATATAGACGTTACCTTAACATTGGTCAAATGTACACTGGCTCGGCACTGCTCCGCCCGCTTAGTGTTTAGAGAGCTGGCTTTATTTGTGCCGCAACCGGGTATTGATCACTTTACTGAATGCGCCACGCGGAGAAGACAGTTTGCGTTGGCAGCAATTGGATCTGTTCTCTTGCTGTTCAGAGCCACGGAAAATGACTGGATGTTAACGTAATAGTTATCTCGGTACAAGTTACGGTTTGGTAACATGTTTCGCTTTGGTATGTATTTGGAATCTCACTGTTGTCATTGGTTGGTTAATATGACGTAATCATTTTCGGTGTATTTTGCTAATTGGGTTATATTTAAGATAACTATTCATGTATTTTAATAATAATTATGTGTTATTCATATCAATAACTTTTAACATAGCTGTCATCGTGTTCATTTGTCACTCGTGGCGGTACATTATCCTTTTTAGGAGTTGTTAAATTATGATAAAACTCCACCTTTAGTATCATTTAATTTAATTTCAGAAACATCGTAAACAAAACAAAAATCAGTAACATAATTTATTGAGTGCTATATATGGTACTAGCAATTTAAAATCTTGTTCAGGCACCAGCAAGCTCTGATCGTTCAGTGCAGAGGTTGCGGTTCGAGTTCACTATTACCTGTTTTTGTGAGATGTTTCTCTAGAAAGTTGCTTCTCAGCCTAATGATCCACATACTAATACTGACAAACATCTGCTATATGGCATGTGATACAGCTCAACGGTGTCGCCACCTTATGGTGACGACCGTGGTTGGCTTTTACTTCTGTGGCGACTTTGTTCCGGAACCGGTCGCAGACCGTGCCGTGTGCTCTATAAACAAATCGTGATGGCGGCGCTTCGTGTCATATTTGACAGATGAGCACTTTGCCGATGGCCTGGTGACATCTGTAAAAGTAGAAGATATTGTGACATGTTAACATTCCTAAACGAGCTTAGTGCTACCTTTACATCAAACCCTTACCCGACGTCGATTGGATAGACCCCGTTCCTGCTTCGATCGCGAGCTTAGTTGAGGTGAGTGGCGCGTAATGGCGGGAGGCTCTCAATCGTCTGCTGGCTGTTCTGTTTTGACAGTTGTTTGTGTTTATTATGTTTTGTCATTGGCCAGGCTATGCGTTGTTGTTGTTGTTTGTCGTTTAGGTCTGTCTTTTTCGTAATGATTAGGCGAATGCTACTACTTCTCTTTCTGGGTGATTTATCAGATTCTTGAATCCAAAATTTATACATCGCCTACCAGGATTTGTAGGGTGTCGACCCATGAGATGCATTGTATACAGCATGTTGGGTGGATGGACTGATACACACACACACAGACACACACACACAGATAACATATTTGCCATTCCCTGAGGCTGAGAGAGTATACAACATATTTATTTTTGGCCAAATAGTTAGTGGTGTGGTAATTTAAATAAACTACATTTACAATATATTGTGAGTGATTCACACACAACGAAGATAATGTTGCTTTTTATTATTTCACTTTCAAAAAGATAATAGTCTAGATTATTACAATAATCTGGTGCTAACTATTACAATTTCATGGGCATTTAAAGTTAAATGCGAATGGGGCCATTTTATCACATGGGAAAAATTGGCAAATAATCATTAATGGTCTTGTTCTGTCTACAGCGAGGGAGATTCATTTATCTGACATCAATTCCACTATGAGCCTGGTTTGAGAGAAAACACATTTATAATAGTCTTGTGAACTGCAGTTATTATATATACTATAGTGTATACATCTGTCAGTATACTAACCAGATGATAAAGCTATAAATGAATACCAGTTGAAGGAATATTCACCTATAATCAGTTACCAGCTAGAAACAGTATTTGAGCCCCAGTGAGGTGCCAGTAAGCTGTGCAGTGCCACATTAACATGAGATGCAAGGCCTAATAATCATAGATCGTTGAAGTTTTTAGTGTTGCCTAAATATATAAATGTATAGAAACTGGAACCCAAAGCATGGAGGTAGGCGCCTGAAGTGAAATTTACAGAGTTGCGTGGGATGTTGATTCATTTATATATTGTGTAATTATGAGTTTTTAAAATGAATACTCTCAGTATATAAACTGTATGATGATATGATGCCAGACTACTTGAGCAGCCATGATAAATAACATATGATATTTTCACTGTCAGATACGAGTTCCTTTTCCAGAAAAACTTACCTAGGTAAATGTTTTGTCATATTTCTCACTCAGTTCTGTCTGTCTGGTTGCCATTTCTTATTTTAGTTTGCCACGTGTGTGTGTGTGTGTGTGTGTGTGTTCATTCACTTTTCTGCACTAGACTGGAAGAAGTAAATTTCAGTTGTCAGATAATAAATATCGTTGAGTGATACAACTATAGTAAATTGAAATGCAGCAAGCTAGTATTTAGATAGCACAAATATGATTGCAATACATTTATAACTACAGTTTGATGATTTGTAGTGGGTTGTTACAAAGATGTCTTCTCTACAAAGGGATGATGTCTTCCAATTATGCTACTGGCATGCGTGTATCTTATGTGGTTTTTATTTGTTTTGGTAATATCACTATAAATGTGATATAAAGTTATTAATTCGTTCAGTTCTTTGTAAACTCCTGCTGGCACTGGAATGATAATAATTTATTCATGTAGTTATTGGCACCTCAAGCAAAACACAGTTTTTGGCCTCTCAGCAGCAGCCTGGTTTTGCTGATTGTGTGCCCCTGGCCAGCCTAGTTTTATTCTCTGACTGTGAGATTTTATCTGCTGAGATTGGTGGTTTCTTGGAAATACCAGGTAGCTAACCGATGTCAGTAGGGTAGATAACTTGGTAATGGGGAAGTAGGCTACGGGTTCAGCGTCTCACTGGCTCTCTCTCTGTGGGTGAATGATCATGAATTAATTTATATAATGTACCTGTTCATGTGTAGAGTGTGCGGCTGTATGTAACTACCTATCATTTATATATGCACATCTTATTTTCTGTATGCCCATCTGTTTCTGTCTGTCTCATTATATCTCTCTCTGTGTGCTGATATATAGGCATGAGTTCAAGTCTTAACTCCAGGGTTGGGACTGATGATGAATTCCAGGTTCAGAATTTGAGTTAAAATTTGATGGCTTTGAAAAATAATTGGAATTACGATTTATAAACTGATGATTAAAATCTGACACAGTCACAAATATTTTATGATTTTAATTATCATTTAGTGTGGTATGTTAAAGTTTATTTGTTAAAGTATTCAGAAATAGACAAAAGAAATGATGAGAATTTCATCCCAGATTTGTGATAATTAAGTTATTTGAATATGAACTGTTCAGTGAACAGGACTCTGTGTTCCAAGTTTTCATATTAGGTATTGGAATTTATATAAATGAAATGAACCACATTGTAATTGACCCATTACTGCCTGGGGTCTACCATTATGTGACTGTTTTTTTTCTATATGCATACATCTGTTTGTAAACGTTATTGCCTATTATAATAGTTCAGCTCTAAAAACTGACACCATTTTGATAGACTGACATAATAAAATACTGTTAACTCTCACTCCACTGGTATAGTTCTTCTGTAAACTTATATCTGAAGGGTGTTTCATCATGGACTTCATTGCATTTGCAGGTCCCTTGGCCCATTTAGCCTATCATGTGCACAAAGTGGCCATAAAACATCAATCAATCACAATCTGTAAACTTCTAGATCTACATTACAATATATCAGCTACTTGTCTGGCTAATCAGGTTGATTTGTGTACCAGAGCTGAATTGTAATATAGCATGGCAGAGTCAATCAGAGTAAAACTACTTATAAGATGATAGCCTGGTATTATATGAAGTGTTTTCTGTGTTCTGATATGATCAGATTTACCGTAACAGACATGGTTAAATGGGGGGGGGGGGGTATTGCCCAATAGAGAGGGCTAAATAGACTGTAACATGCTGGCTGGTTCTCTTGTCTCTAACTTCTAAGTAGGCCAACATAGCACATATTTGGGATACTGCCGAAAGTGTAAGATGTAGTCATGATCCTGGGCTGTTGGTGGACTTGCCATGTATGGTGTTTATGTGCCATTCTGAATTGTGTTGTATCCTACCAACAGAAATAAAGAATAAGTAGCTGGTAAATTATTATCAACTGGTTTTTTCTTCTTCAGGCCCTGGCTTAGAGTTAAGACACTTAGTGGTGATAGTGAATGTTGACATTATAGTTTACTGATGCTCTCTGTTACTACCAGTTTTAGACACATCGCGGACAGTGTGATAGCTTCTTCTTGATAGTGATGTGCTGGAAGCAGATGTAAGGTGGCTTCTGATTGGCCCTTGGTGATGTCACTGTTTGTAATATTGTCATAGAATTGTATTGCAAGAATATAGCTGGATATTGTGTGTGTGTGTGTGTCTGTTTTAAGCTTGGTATTGATTTGTAAGGTAGATGTTTTACGCAGATTTTGGTTCCATGACATGTGCTGTGAGGAGCTAGCTTCATAGACGCAAGTGCATGTACTGATATAGCATTCATTAATTATCTCAGAAGGGTATTTTTGGTCAGCCTGAATATTTCATTGATAATAATTTCCATCAAGGTCTCTGTGGGTGGGACAAGGGGGGGTGGGTGGGTGAGTTGTAATGAAAATAACTTAGCTGTCCATGTTCTGGTAGTGCGTCAAGTATGTTTTTTGATATCACAGGTAACAGATCATTTCTGTTGCACATACACAGTGAAAGGAAGTTTGAGTTTTGGGTGAAATCCGAAGGCAAGTGTGAAGCTTTGCATAGTTCCAGATGATTATTCACTGTAACGGCTGCCATGTTAGGATTATGTTTTGTGACAAGAAAACTAAATATATAACCTTAAACAAATGGATTATCAATCATACAGATTAAGTATTACAAATATTAAATAAATGTAACTTTTCTCCTCGAGTAAAAAATAACCATTACCTCAGTGATAGCCTCAAAAGACATTCATTGACTCTTTGATTCACTTACAGTGTTACAGGTAGGAGCTGTGTAAAATGCATGAAAATGCTATCCTTCTGTCTGTAATAATATATCAACACTATGAAGATGTAATATATGTACCATTTTGATAATGCAGTTTGTTAGAGCTGATAATTCCCACCTATCTAGTGGCTGAACTGACTGATAATATGTATTTAAGTCCTACCATCTGCATATTGTATGTTGCCACAAGTGGGTGGGTGGGGGGGTACTTTTATTATTTGATCCCCCGAAAATGCCCATTTTTATTATTTCAGTTCAAAGTTGTAATATTTTCCTGTACAAATGTCTTTAATCAGAAAAGTCTTGTGTAACATTATGGATAATGGCATTTTATAAATGATCCTTTTCCATAAAATAATAGTAATCACCTAATTTCATTATTAATTCAGTGTTTGTCAATTTAATATCGGCATGTCAATCTAAACATGACATATGTCCAAAATAGACATTGTATTGATTTAAATGAAGGACATGATCTTTTGTAACAGAATAAATTAGATACTCTTATAAACAAGTATAATGTGCTACACATTTGACATATAGCAAAAAATATCACCGACATTGGAAAAGTATATGTTTACACATATAAAATGATAAATTGCTAACAGTGCCAGATTTATATTTCCCTTTTCCATTTTTTTTTGTACAAACAGCATTTAAAAAATACAGGATAATAAGCTCTAACGATTTTGACAGTCCCTCTTCTGTTTGGACCACAGATCACTACCACCTGAGTTTGAATCTTGGCATGGGCATATCTGAAGGGTGTTTCATCTTCGCTTCACTACCTTTGGAGGTCGATCGGTCCATTTAGCCTACCATGTGCGCAAAAGTGACCGTAAGACATCAATCATCCTTTCTTTTGGGGATAGATTGCTGGCGTTATTATTAAGCTACCCTTTTGGTCAACATATTACTCTTATGATCGAGTTGAACCCAATTTTTATGAGTTCAAGTTTTATTACTGATCTTCGTAAATACGTGCATACAGGGTTGGGAAACTTAGACTCTGATTTGTCTGGCAATGTTTTGGTTTATGTTGAAATATTAAAACACTTGTTTGTAAATCACCGTTTCAGATCAGATGGAAACATAAATTGTTTAGATACTTGAACTGTCTAGCTTTTCAATGAAACCCAAATGTTCAAAGTACTTTGCTAATTATCCAGCCTGATAGACAGTGAACGTGGTTGTCTAGCATCACAAGTATGTATGTGCCAGAGTTTTGTATTTTTGGCTGGTATCTAATTTTTTGGTCAAGAGGTAACAATTTGGGAGGCTGTCATACATAAAAAGTGGCTACAGTTCTCTCTCTGTCACGTGCGCGCTTGCACGCATCACCCCCACACACAGTGAAAGCCACAAGATATTTATGTTATAGCCCCCCCAAAAAGAAGAGAAATACATTATGTATAAATGCTAATCTGTATGTATTTATGTGGGTATGTAAGTATAGATCATTAGAGATTAGTTTGTTAAAGCAAAATAATTAAAAACTATAAAAAAGATGGACAGACAATAAGTAAAACAATGTCAACAGCAATCTGACAGTTGTTAGGGTGACAATGATTGTTAGGATGAAAGAGAAGCTGTCAACTCAGTTGAAATTGTCAAATAAATGGCCCGTATGTTGAGTGGTTGAGTATATAAATATATATTTATAATACCGGTATATGTTATGTTAATTGAACATTACAACATTATGATCAGTTGATTAATAATTTTTATTTAGTATTACTGACATAAAGTACAAATACTGTTTATACTCATCTATCAGATAATGTATATTAGTTTAATTATATTTATGGTCACTTTTAAAGGATATTGCTTCAAATACACTGTATTAGTTCAGTAGTTAGCAAACCATTATATACCAAGGTGAAAGACATCCTCCCCCTTCTTTTTGCTATTAAAACATGCCTAATTTTTCATCATTTAGGAAATTAAAAGTCGATGGTCTTGTAATGCCCGATGGTTTTTATTGTCTAAAATACATGGGTGCATGACAGCAATTTGCAGTTGACTGACCAGGCAGAGAATGGACTTGTGATTAGCTTATATGGCAATTGTTCACTTTTACTATAATTATAACACAAATTATTATCTGCAATATGATTGTGTATGTGGATGTTCTGTGGAATGGGATATGTTCCAGTGGAGAGAGATGCTTATGTAAATTTTACCTTATCACCAATGATAATTCTGTTTGTTTACTAATAAATTTGACCATATACTGCTAGATGATGATGATGATTGATGTTTTACAGCAACTTTTGTGCACATGGTAGGCTAAATGGGCCGAGCGACCTCCAAAGGTAATGAAGCGAAGTCAAAGATGAAACAACCTTCAGATATGCCCACGCCGAGATTCGAACACGGGTGGTAGCGATGTGTGGTCCAACACCCTACCGCTAGACCACGGAGGCGCTCCCTCATGTACTGCTAGATATAGATATTTCTTGTGTATTTGATGAATTGCCTGCAGTCTAACAGACTCTGGTACTATTTCTTCTTATACGCAAGCATATACAGTGGTCCATTTGTTGTCACGTTCTTACTCCTGCAGGGGAAAAGTTTACTCTCCTCAGAGTATTCTGATTTATTGTTAAGAATAGTAACTCTAAGGGAGATATAAGGCCATCTCTGGCTGAGCTGGTAATGTAGTTGATCACAGACTGCCAGCACTACTCTACGAATCATGCTTATCTATGGCTGAATAGTGTTCCATCTTTAATTTCGTCTCACCTATCATTGGAGAATGCTTCGCCCATTTATTTCATCATATGGAGCAAAGTGGCCATATAATACATCACAAATGGTGTTGTTGGCGTGTTTCTTTGGGGGTTTATGTAACTTTTTCTTCATTCAAACACTGATAACCTGTAACTGAAAATGATGATGATTTGATTTGCTCTTAGCATTACCTGAAAGAAAACTAGACCGAACTCAGCCGCTGATTTGAGGGCAAACGGGTCCCAAATTCCGGTCGGGGCAAAAAGGAACGCAAACTGCAAAATAAGGTTTATAAACATGGTAAATTCGTCTTGTGTCGTTGGTTGCATATACCATGGGCGTGAAAGTAATACAAAAAGAATATCCTTTCATCAGTAAGTATAAGAACACATTTAAAATAGTTGTTAAAGCATGTTTTTTTTGGCGGGAAATTAAGCTTAACTATTATTATATTTAGCCTATTCGACAACCGCCGACCTGTCTCTGGCGTTTGATCCCAACTAAACTAGATCTACGGACTTGCATAAAACGACATTTACATATTATAATGCACACATCATAATAAATGTCCGTATTCGTACAGGTTGAAAAATCCAAGCGCGCTGCTTTAACGTTGCCTTTTGCCCCTACCGGAAGTCAGTGCTATTTAGTCATGGCGGCCCAATCAAACACCACTGAGTACTCCACTGAGTTTTATTTCAGGTCAATAGCTCTGAGATGATCTTTGGTAGAGATATGTTTAACTTTACGTTTAACATACGTGTTGTGTTATTATGTAGTGTATGACCTGTTGCTGATCATGTGACCTAGAATCATTTAGGTATCATATTCTTTTACGTCATATTCAGGCCATTGATGAGTAGATGCGCTAATGCATGTACTTGCATGCACACCACGCCAGATTAAGTTGTATATTGACTGAATCATATCCCATTGAAGCCCGTGTCTTCATATCCAAGTATAACACTTGAAACCCTTTGATTCATTATGTATCCGCAGTCTGTTTTGTATGTTACTGGAGGGACAGATTGTAGCAGACCCAATAACAACATTAACAGCCCAGTACTTTGGTTCATTGTACTGTGAGATAATAGCTTATGGAATGTCACTCCTTAACCTGATAACAACAACAAGTAGGCCACCAGATAGTTTTGTTTATTTCTGATATAGTTATCTTCGGACTTGTTTAATTTTCTCTTTCTTATCTGATTAACAGGTAATTAAGTACATTTCTTGTTTTGTTTGGTACTTGATCCGTGGATTCGTGCGCGCAGTCTCTCAGAACACACACACACACGCACGCACGCACGCACCAACTAACATTTCTTTAAGCTAAAGTTATTTAACTACTGCCTCATGGATGGCAACTTATCAACTGACTACACAGTGACTGAAGTCAAATTTTCATCTTGCTAATACTGATATATATGCATTTTCTCTGTGTGTGTGTGTGTGTGATTATTATGTTTATCAATACATAATTATTAACACACAATTCCAATACTTGGACTCTGATTTTTTTTTATCCTCCCTGTCCATGACAATGATGAACTATTTGATGGTTTTTAATTATGAGCCCAAGGAACACTATGAATATAATGGGTCACACTAGGTCAGCTATATCACGGGTACCCATCTCCATGGTCTAAATGGTTGTGCAGTGTTGCCTGTAGACTTCTAGCACCTCAGTTCAGATCCAGATGAGGCTATTTCATCTTTCACATTACATCATTACCTTTAGCTGTTGCTAGATGGCTCATTTACCCTACTGTGCATAAAACTTAAATGTGGCTGTTAAACAGTAAATAATTTACATTTGATTTAAATTATTTGTGTATATATATTTTAATAAGGTTATAGCCTGTAACATTAATAATGGAAAAATGAAGTATGGGCTGGCCTGTTACATTGTTCTTATGGCAGATAAGTCATAAGGGTAGTTGAAGTGAGCTAAATACTGTGATATATATATATATATATATATATATATATATATAAATATATATATATATATATATATATATATATATATAGTTATCTACTTATTTGACATTTGTGACATTGATAGCATTAGTACATTTTTGTTTATTAGTCCCATGTCTGGAGTGATCTGGAGCTAGAAAATGTGGTAATCTTGCTCTGTTTATTTTTACTGTTGTGTTTAATTCATCAATAATAAATTTGGAGTGATCAGCTTATGGCTAGATCCTTAGATTGGCCTTGTGTGTGGAATGTAATATTAATGAACAATTACCTATAGAAATTCAGAACAGTTTTTGGACTATATATTCCTTTTGATAGTGTGGAGAGAGAGAGAGAGAGCCCTTGTACACCGTACAATAAACAAAACAGCCTGTATCATAACTGTGTGTCTGTCTTAACTCCCTAATTGTTCCTGTTGTTTCTGTTTTGTACAATTTATCTGTGTTGTTTTAGAGAGCAACTTGTTGAATCTCTTTATGTCATTAAAATATATATTCTGGGGGTAAGCAGTCATTCAAACTGCAGTGCACTAATATCACTGTGAGGGTAACAGTTGAGTTAGCACTCAGTTGAGGGTTGTGACAGTGGCCTTGAGCACAAGGGGAATTTAATATTGTTTTTCTCTTTAGAGTTATTGTGTTCATATTTCTTTCATAGATGTTCAGGGTTTGCACAGGCCCTTGAAAACCTGGAAAATCATGGAATTTGAAAATTTGGATTCCAGGCCTGGAAAATCATGGAATTTTTGTAGAGGTCATGGAAAGTCATGGAATTTCGACATATAGATCTATATTTCTAATCATAAGCATACAGAAATTCTGTCATTTTATTTCTTCCGAAATGAGAAGTCTCACCACCACCGATTACACCCTACTGACCTCTGTTGTTTGTGTTAGTTCAAAGTCCATCCACTGCGGCGCTGCTTTCATTGAAAATATGTGTATATTGTTGCGCGTTAAGAGTTCATGAATTCATTGAAAATGTTCTGGAATTTGACGTTGGCAGGTCCTGGAAAGTCCCGAAATTGGAGATGTCAAAATGTGTATGAACCCTGATGTTTAAAAGTTGCTGTTTTACGGCTGCTATTGTGTATATAGTAGGCTAAATAGGTCTGACATCCTCTAAAGGTAATGATGCAAAGTGACACCCTTCTTACATGACTAGACACAGTGGTGTGAACCCAGATGTCATGTATTTGTGGCCAGCCATGCTACTAATAAGGCCATGGAGGTACTCTTGAAAATACTGATAACTGATTATTGAATATGTCAGCGCTCCATTCTTCAGGAACTTTGATAAGAATATTGATAAACCACTGCTTTACCTAATAACATAAATGCTGTATATCACTAATTTGGGGACATGAAAAAACTGTGACTTTTTCATTTTGGACGTATTGATGCCAGGAAAAATTGGTAAATTTTGGTCTGCCACAAAAGGTTTGTTTTCTAATATATTAAAGAAAACCCACATATCAAAGCAACTCATTGTTTACTAGCTATAGACAAATCTGTAGCAGCCGGGATCAAACCGTAAGTGTGACACTTACGTCCATCACAGTCAGGTTATGAAAAGACCTAAATCCTGAAGTATACAAAAAAGGAAATACATGGCAATAATCTATTACACTTACAAACCGATATATGTTGTACTGTGTGTGATGCGGGTTGCGAGGTGTGAACGTTTGGATTACCAATACACTACTAGTGTTTGCCGTGTTAATAAAATAAATTAATATATGCTGTCTTAATAAAAGTAGCGCTTTCAGAACGTCATATGAAGTTTTGTACAGCTGCGAGCATGATATTTTGACGACACGAAAAACTGGTGATATTTTGTTACTCCCATTTTGGCCATTATTTCATGTTTGCTAAATTTAACTGATCTACAGTAACATCAGATAATACAGTTCATGTTAATCACATGTTAATTAGATGTAATACTCATTTGTAGTAATTATGTAATACTTAAATTAATTAATTCTAAAGCCCTTTCATCTATTCCCTTGTGTATTTTACCACCTAATACATATATATATATATATATATATATATATATATATATATATATGTATATATATATATATATATATATATATATATATGAATCATCTGTTATTTAATATAGTATTGATTTTAGTTAACCCCAAAACAGAGCTTTACCCCATCTCTGTTGTTAGTTATTATCTTCCTGATAATCAACATTGAATTATGACATGTATTGAAATATTCACAATAATTATAGGTGAGTCATTCTCTGATTTTAACAGAGATCTACTTATATCAAACTTTAAACTATTATAAATCTTCTATCTAGCTGTCTCTTCTTTCAAATATATGCTGTAATTAGGCTAATACCTCAATGTGAAAAGATCAGATAAAGTCTGACTTAAGTTTTATTACAAGTTATTAAGCCTATCATCAGTCATAATGATAATATAATTAAATACGACCAGTGTGTGTCCGTGAGCACGTGTATATATATATATATATATATATATATATATTATATACTCACACATATACATACACATATAAACAAAGAAACATTTATAATATTTCATACAACTATTTTATGAAAATTGTCTGCCAATATTTACTCAAAATATGTTTAACTAGTATACAAATGAGTCATGAAATTCAACTGTCAGTAAGCTAAGTACTTTATTAGTGGCATTAAGATGATGTGGCGCTGGGCAGATTATATGCCAGATGGGAGACTCATTATCATTATTAAAGTTTGTCATGGGCTTTAGGATCTTAACAGCACTGCAAATGGTATGGACATAATTCTGACCTACAATACACACTTCTTCACTGGTATAATTTGAGCCAACCACAGATCAAACCTTTGTTACGCTTAACTGCATTTACGATCAGCTGACCAGAAATGGTACCAATTGCTGTTGATCTGTTAAACTGTTGTTTATGGTCATTGACTGTTACTGGGTTCCTAACTTCCTGTGGTTTACTGTAGTAGCCAGGTTGGAGGGTGGGGGGGGGGGGGATTGATTGTACTAACTGATTGTATCAGATTTTTTTAGTTATCCAAGACATTAATTCAAGCAGGAAGCCAGGTTATCTAGGAACTACAAACAGCCAGGCTGGTGAAAGATGTTAATTTTGGAGTTATTTTAGTCACAAGGTTGTTGCTACTGTTATAAATGTTCCTGTAGTAGATGTTGCTACCCCGTGCTACACCCCCCCCCCCCAGCTGTATCCTATGTACAGTTTGCTTAAGGCTGCGTTAAATTAATTAACAAATATTAGGTTAGTATGATTCAATCTAGGCTACACTTTAACACATTTAACGTCATTTGTTCATAAATCACCGACCAGAATTCTTGAATGCCGGGGTTAAAAGTCGTATAAATGTGGCATAGGATGGTCACAAATTCAGCCGACGTGCACTAAAATGGTAAGTTTTATTTGGTGGAGAATCCCTTTAAAGTCTAATGTGTTTAATATTTTGTGGGTATAAAGAAATTCTCTGAAAGACAGTCTAGATCTAATTGCAGTTAATTGTTATGTAACCCGAGTGATAGTAAAACAGTCTTTACTGTGGACACATAAGTGGGGAATCATTGCTGATTTCAGTCTCTACTACACAAACCAGCAAGTGTCGGATCATACTGGGTGTGTCATTAAAAGTTGAATACAAACTTTAAATTACAATGAAGTATTGTACAGGCAAATCTGAAAAACGTTTTGATTCATTGACAGCTATCAGTAAAATAGTGTGTGCGCGCGTGCGTGTTACCTTAGAAATAAAGACTGTCGTGTCAATGCCTATCTTCCAAAATGAGCCAAATATTTTGCACTTCAGGTGTGGTGAATAACATTATTAATATATTTACTTGGCCCATTGAGTCAGCTGTAAACATTCCTACATTGAACAGGTAGTTGTAAATGATATGACTTTGGCCTTGAAGAAAATGACGTTTAAATTGTATTTTTTAAATAATAATTTCATCGTCTTGTTATTAAATAGATTTTTCGACATTTTTCAATTCTGTGCCTACCATCGGTCAAATGGTGCAAGTGGTTACGTTACATATATAAATTGATTTCAGAACCATAAGCTTTATATTTTAAAAGAATCTCTTAAAATATAAAGCTTATGGTTCTGAAATCAATTAGAACAATTATAAATAGTTTAAATTTAGGTATCAGTTATTGTATTCAATATAGTAGGAGACTTGGTTGTCAAAGCTAGACACCATTGTTATGGGATGAAGTTGGATACTTCTAGTGAGATCTAGAAAGTGATAACGTTTAGTATAATATTTTAACATCAGTGGTAATAGCTGGTTTTTGCCTGCAGGGAAGATTAATGATTTCTTGCGAATTTCAGTTGCTACATATTTCTGTTCCCAACACAGTCGCAGAAGAAACTATTTCACTTTACAGTTAAATGCTAAATTATTTCAAATATTATCTGTGTAATTACTGAAATTTATTTATGAATTAAAATGTCAGAAAATAATTTATAGGTACTTAAAATGATTCCAAGTTTGAGCTGCTAGCACTAACATTTTATATTTATTAATGAATTGTTCCGGACATACAACCAGTACTGACGATGGGATACCAAAGGATGTGCCTGTCACCATTATCTGTTTAATTGTATTTCTTTCACTGATTATAAATTTAGAAAAAACATCTATAAGATGCTGTCGCCTTTGTATTTGTTTGAAAGATATTATTGTTCCTCTCTTCGCATAAACTTGATCTTAACTACTTACTCCGTTTCATGAAGAGCATACTGTTTGATAATTTGACATACCAGACGTTTTTTAGAATGGCACATGTGTCTTATCTATTTAAAGTTTTGTATAGTCACTTTTTGTTTTAAATTTGGTGACCACCTTTTTTTAGTCGGATTGAACTGTTTTATGGAAATTGCTTTGTAAATCAATTTATCAAAATAAAATATTTTGTCGCTTGCTAACAGAATGTTGCGGACACAAAATGACATTTGTTATAAACTTAAAGTCAGACGGAAAAATAAACATAGATTCAGATAAATATGTATTTTAAGTTACTTTGATTGATGTGCTTTGGTTTATTTTAGTGGAGCTCAGTCTAGAAAGCTCCAAAATTGTGATTTTGGACAATATATGGTGATAAACCTTTATACTGAATTGTGTAGAGGGTTGACCATTAAATATATTTCAGTAGTTTGACGAAATAATTTATATTGAAGTATTTATCCAAACATGCATACTGATACAACTATATATATATATATATATATATATATATATATATACTTGCTTACCTCATATAATGGTATTACGTGTATAAATTGCATCTAGTTCTCAACAATTCATACTGTAGAAGAAAAAGCTAGTTGCTTTTCTAAATTTAATACTAGAATATAAAGAGAAATATATCTTCATCTCATAGCTAAATTTGTTTTATTCAAAACAGTTAATGATTAAGGAAACCGGTTGTATGTTATAAATGCTACTTATGAGATGTCTAGAGACCTTGCAGTATATATATATATATATATATATATATATATATACACACACAATGTATATATAAATGTAGCTATACTGTTTGAAGTATATCCCTCAAAATAACAGTGCACCCAGACTTTGATATTAACTACTAATTTGTCATCTAATTCCCTACTACTTATTTCTTTCGGTAAAGTAATTGATGGAGAGAATATGATAGAGATGGCACCTTGTCTATGTTATGACCATCTGTTAAGCCAGATAGATCACTCATCTTTGTCAACACTACTACCAGTCCAGTATTACGGCTTCAAGTTTTAAGTGCACGTGCCTTAGAGCATGTTGTTGGCATTGACATATCAGACGGTTGGTCTGTCTGTCTGTCTGTCTGTCTCTCTGTGGGTGTGTGTGTGTGTGTGTGTTGATCCGGGAATCCTCTCAACACTAGTACCCAGACTGTTAGTGATCCAGATATGAATTACTGAATAACTTTTTCAGTTCCAGAGATCAGCTCTCTCTCTCTCTCTCTCTGTGTGTGTTGTGTGTGTTTGTGTTATTAAAACAAATTAAAGTTTTGTTAGGCTTTGTCTGGTATACATTAATAGTAGTACTGTAGTATGTTTTATGTGTGGCTGAATGGACATCTCCGCAGTATGGTGCCATTCATGATTTATACTTGTATAAAGATATTTGTAAAAACTAAAGATTTATTATCCAAAATAAAGTCTTAAAGTAGGGATAAACATGGACTACTATTTTGAGGCCCATTATCATTTCCCCATAAACGTACAATTTTTGCTCTCATATTAAGTATATTATCTGATACATTCATTTAGGGCTTGGCAGAGAGTTGGTGGATTTGAACCTGGAAACTAACTTTCTGGTTGACAACTGTCAGGCTTTATTACCATATGCTGCTGTCTGTTTAACAGCTGCTGACAGCAGTAGTGCTGGGTCTACACCTGAATAATAAGTTTTACCATCAGTGATTAATACGATTAGTTATGATGATGATGATGATGATAATGCTAGTAGTAATTGAGAGAACTGGCTACAGAATCATTACACAGCTAGTTAGAGCATTTGTTTTATCTCTCCAACTTGAGTGGCCACTGTTAGTGGGGGATCCCACCACCCATCCCAATGATAATAACATGTGTATGGTCTTGTATTGTGGGAAGAAAATGGTGTGTGTGTGTGTGTGAGTTGGGGCATATAGTTTTTCACAGCAGCTGCACATACAGTGGCAAACGTAGTAGCTTCGCCATCCATATAAATGTTACATGTATACCGTCACAGTAGATATTTATTCTACATCCCCCCCCCAATACTCCCCCATCAACACCATCCATCCCTCCAAATCCTCCCTCATCAACACCACCCATACAATAGACTGAGAGAAAGAAATCTGATGTCTAGAATAAGTCCTATACATTATATTATTATTATAACATATGTCAGTGATAGTTTGGTGCTGTGTTTGTGTTAATTATATTTTGTGACCTAGGGCTAATATAGCTGATCTACACTAACAACAGGTGATTATTATCATCTATTTTGTTATTATCTGACGCTCTATTGTTTAAACTAGCATGTGTTAGGTATTGACGTCACACTGAGCTACATGGCAGCCACGTAAACAGCTTCCTTAGTAAATCATAACCCCCCCCCCTGTCATAAATGACCTGATTTCGGCTGACATGGATTCAGTTTGTGTGTGTGTGTGTGTGTGTGATCATGCACATCTTGACAGTCAGTGTGTGAGTGTGTGCCCCAGTTATGGTGTTGTGTATCAGAGTCCGGACCTGACCCGCGAGCAAGTTTGTTATTATCAGACTTGGACCAAGAGCCGTTTATTTGTGTGTGTGTGTGTGTGTTAGCACTTGTTGTATGAGGAGCTGAGATCAGGGTGTAAATATTGTCAAATTATCGGCCAGCTATAATCCTCTCACTTCATACGGTAATGTGTTGTTATAGACGTCCCAGGAAAGGAATTATTATTATATAGTTAAATACCAGACGTTTTCATATCCAGACCACATGGAGCATTTCTTGTGTGAGTTTCTAATTTCAATGTACTCTTTATAAGTTAAAGTTGTAAGTGTGGTTTTATTTGTGTCTGTTAGGATTATTGATTATGATTGATGTTTGGAGGTTAGTTTCTCTTATTTTGTAAGGTTTTGAAAATTCTAAAAATTTATTTGTGATCAAATTCTTTGCAGTAATTACAATTTTGGTATAGATCTCTGAGAATATAAGATCATTATTGTGTGATTTATTGTATTAATTAATATTATACCTGTTCATTAGGTAACTATTATTAACATAAGTAGACAGTGCATACTTATGTAGACTTAAAAGCGAGATTTTAATCTGTACAGCCGTGAGTGTAGCCAAGACACTTGTGGTTCGTTGTGCATATAATGTAATATTATTTGTGAGGATATTTTAGTATTAAATTTATGTATGATGTGCTATTAGTTATGGGTGAAATGTAGTATTAATTGTCCATATGATTATGATATTGTATCAACTGCGTTTATAATGTAGACAGTAGTGTTAGTGGTTGGTAGTATCAGTTATGTGTATATATGACATGATATCAGCTGTATGTATCATGTAGTATCAGATTAGCATATAATGTAGTATCAGGTATGTGTATGACATGATATTAAATGTGTATGTGATATAGTATCAGCTATATGAATATGCATAATATAGTATCGTGTGTGCGTGTAATGTAGTATGAACTGGGTGTTTATTGTAGTGTAATACAGTTTGTGTGCATGCATGTATGTGCGTCCATGTGTGTGTGCGCGTCCATGTGTGTGTGTGCGTGCGCGCGTGCGTCCATGTGTGTGTGTGTGTGTGAAAGAATGAAAGGAAAAGAGATGACTAATTACTAAGTGCCAGTTGAAGTCACCTGGTCCAATTGTTTCCTGGTGCTGCTTTCCCTCATCTTGCTATAAATGATATTATAAGACTTTACTATTGTTAACTCTCTGTCTTGTTATAGTTGATTATAACTTAGATATAAGTTAGATTTTTGTTCTCGTCGACTTCTGCATCTTTGTTATATCAGACTATAAGATGTTTTCTGTTGTGAACTACATTGTCATATTATATAGGACAGTGCTGGATGGCCTTCTATAATGCTAGTGAGGGACATTTAAGTCTATATATATATATATATATATATGGGATGCTGCCTTGGGTTACACTGCCTTACACTTGTATTAATAATTATTATTTGGACAGCAGCAAAAACAGTTGATAAATTAATTCTGTTGTTGTTGACTACCAGTATCTAAGTCAGTACGTGATAGGTGTGTTTTAAGAGTGGTAAATATGTAGATGATAAATTAGTGCGTCTTCTGGTTATTGCGGCATGAAGAGGCTGCCGTCATTCTTCATGGATGTACACTTTGAAATGTTTATCATAATACCAGTATGTCGTAATAATGTGAAAGGTTGACTAGAATATGTGTGGGTTATGATGACATTAAGTGGGAAATAGAAGGGGAGGGGTTTGCGGTTCAAGTCTTGGCTACTCTCTCTTGAACTTAAATGAACATAATGATATTTATTATTTTAGACCAGTGGCGTTAGGCTGTGGGAATAATATATATATATATATATATATATATATATATATATATATTGACCGTTACTGTCAGCCGTTACCTTGACCTAAAGAGATAATTATTTTGTTGTTATATAAGGTTCCTATTGTTTGTTTTGATAGAGATTGTTCTTGAGAGGTCACATGGAACCTCATACACATACGCCTGCGCGCGCGCACGCTCTCTCGCTAGCCCCAGCAGCCATATTTCTATGATGTCTTATTGGTGTCACCCGACATCGTAATGACTGTAATACGATCCTCAACACATATGTCATTTGTCATCGAGTAGACTGGCGACATAATGGAGCTTCTGTAAGATGTTCTATATTATAAGTGGTTCCAGTCTCTGAACAAAAACATACACAAAGAACATTGTAATCAGATGGAACGTGTCTGCCACATGTGATAACTGTCAGTTACTGGTTGGTGTGTGTGTGTGTGTGTGTGTGTGGAGGGACAATATAGTCAAATACAATTATAACAATATAAGTTAGATGTCTTGTTTCTGTTAGATAGATGTATTTAACTTGAGTCGCAGCATAATGTCTTTTATCTCATATTGAAGGTCCAGACTAATATTCACCAATCTCTATCCTAAGCTAGTCTCAATTACACATTATGATATACATCAGGGGTATATTTTGTTAGACTTGTCACATTGGAGCTAGCTTTGAGCCTTAAACATTCTTCTTAGATCACGCTGTTATCTATCGGGTTGTAATAAGAAGTTATATAAAGATACTGGTAAGGTTTAACATCATGGTTGATATACAAAATGAGCTGATAATTGAATCCTCAGCCCTCATAGCGGTGAAAATGATGATGAGAAATACGTATTTAATGAAGTTCCCCCACTCTGACAGGAGCCATTTAAAGAAACTGTCAACTGACATCTGAAATATAATGTATCAAAAACTAGTAGTTAGAAATTTGAACAAATGAGTGTTTAGAAGTTTAAGAACAGATTAAATTTTTTCAAAAGGCAATGGACTTTTAATTTCTGTCGGCAGCCCGTTTCCTATCATGGGGGATGTGCCAAATATTCACTTCCCATTTGATCTTTGAGTAAAAACACTGGGGTACCTGTAGTAGTATTTGATTTTTAGGGACTGACCGAATGGACAAAAGTATAAGAAGATAATTAGGTGGACTGTGTCGTTGATAGATTTATAAGTTAGCAACATGTTAAAATAGATGGTTATTGTGACAACAGCAGCCAGTTTGCGTTTTGAAGAATTGGGATGATATGATCATATTTTATGAATATTTCTTGAAGGATATTGATGTTAAAAAGTTGCTGAATAGTATAATTGGGAATAACAATAGATGTAACCTAGAGCCTTTAACAAGTGCTTATTATGTTAAGATGTTAGTAGGCAGCTTGACATACTGATCAGTGATGTGTTTATATTAATGATGAAACTGTTAGCTCTTTAAATGGTTCTAGTACTTTTTTAATCTAATTTTAAACTCTTTCGCTATTTAGTATCTTGGATATGGATCCTCATGCGCGCAATCTGGCATAAACTCCCCACAGAGCATAGCATTTCTAATTGCCACTATTACCTACTTAATAATCCACTTCTTCCGCCTAAGTACTTATTTATGGCCTAGCCAACCTCAGTGAACAGCTGATAGATAACCGGTCAGAGGTGGATTCGAACCTGGCTCCTCGGACTTCTTACTTTCTTTTGTGCCTACCACTCTACCATTGAACCATCCTACCCTATGGCTGTTAGTGACATATGGTGTTAATATTAACTAAGTACACAAGGTGGCAGCTTTCCGCTTAGGGCCTCTCAGTTTTGGTGATATTTATTGTAGTGGTACCTCTCTATGATTGTTGGATATAAAGTGGTGTGTTGACAAGATGTGTAGCTGTTTGTGTGTCTTTAGTTAGTTATAATCCAGTCAGGGCTTATAGACTTAGGGGCTTGTTCATTGTGGGTTACCTTAGATCAGATGTGGCATAGACCAGTACAAATTTGGAGCTATTAATGACAGGTGTTGTGTGTGTGTAAGGTGTGATGTATTAGGTAAAATATCTTCTTTTGGTAAATAGGTATTTGTTGCTGCCATAAGTGATTGCTTGAGGTGGATGTATGTTTTTCTCTCTCTCTCTCTCTCTCTCTCACACACACACACACACATCTCTGTCTCTATCTCCCCCTCCCTCCCGTCTGTCTGTCTGTCTGTCTGTCTGTCTGTCTGTCTCTGTCTGTCTGTCTGTCTGTCTGTCTGTCTGTCTGTCTGTCTGTCTGTCTGTCTGTCTGTCTGTCTGTCTGTCTGTCTGTCTGTCTCTTGTCTGTCTGTCTGTCTGTCTGTCTGTCTGTCTGTCTGTCTGTCTGTCTGTCTGTCTGTCTGTCTGTCTGTCTGTTCTTTTTTGTTGTCTGTCTGTCTGTCTGTCTGTCTGTCTGTCTGTGTCTGTCTGTCTGTCTGTCTCTGTCTGTCTGTCTGTCTGTCTGTCTGTCTGTCTGTCTGTCTGTCTGTCTGTCTGTCCTATGTAGCTGTGGGTTTGTTTCTTTATCTGTCTCGATCACCTCAATGTTTCAGTTTTTATTTCTGTTGTCGTTCAATGATTCATATACAAATATATCACAGGGAGAACTGTACAGTGTCAATAGTATATGTGGAAACTTTATCCTGCTAATAACAATATGTGACCAGGTGTTAACCTCATAATGCCCTAAAACTGAGCTAATATTTAACATACAGATCTCCTGTCAATGATTTTCATTTGAACTGCTTTAATCACACACCAGGCTAATAGTTAGTACATAGAAGTTTGTGGTTATATTTTACAGATTCTCTTGGTAACACACCTACCAGTATGGAGATTAACAACCATCATCTGACTTCATTATCCCGTAAAGGTAGGCTTCTCAGACAGATATCCGTACTCTTGACTCGATTCCGTTAACTTGTGTTTAGGTAACTTTGATTTACTCAGTACTGGGAGGAGAGCACCATATACATAATGTAAGTTTAATCATTGGATCATGAAATATCCTTATTCGGACTGTAGGCTTTAATTGTTTGGTTTTCACTGTAATTTGTCACCCTGATCGTTTTTTTTATATCATACTTGAGTTATGATGTTTTGTTGATCACTTTTCTATCCATTTTTTTGATATGTTAGCTCATAATCTTGGCAACCAGCCATTGAATAATTTGAAAATGTTATCCAAATTTCTTCCAACATTGATCATTACATGCTGAATCGATCAATTCTAATTTTTCTTACAATTCCAGAAATTGCGTTAAGAAATCGTTTTCAATTTGCAATAAAAGATCTCTTAGAGATTTACGGATGACTTGGCCAGTGGCACTAAGGTTAAAACAGGACAATTTTTACTTGTGGAAAAAAGGGTTTGTTTGAATCTATCATATGAAGTGCCACCAAGATTGTATCCAAAGTGTACTACTAGAATGTTTACTTATAAAAAATATGATAATTATCCATGTGTAACCTTTGATTGGAAATTTCATCATAATTACATTTCCAATTTTAATTCCATTTGACATATGTCTGTGTAGGTGAGTTTAAGTGCAGATAATGTTGTGTTAATGTGGTCAACCTTAAATTAACCATAACTTGGGTGTGTGGGCAATGGTTGATTGAGAGTCAGAATAATCAATCCGGCAGAGCACTGAGTTAAGGTAATACAGGCAGACATCTTTGTGGCCTGATTAATCCTAATTCCAGTGAATTCTTGGCTGTTTAAGTATTTTGTTTTATATAGCGAGAAATACAGCAGTTAGCCAAAGTCTAGTTACAGGGTAATAAACATTAGTCTTCTATGGAGATTTATGATCCTTTTAATTAGTTGTAGAGTGGGGAAAGATAAAATACATGCTTTGCCAAAAGTCATTCGCGTCATGTTGTGGCTGAAGCCTTGTTTCATCTGTCATAATGCAATGGAATGGTTTTTTTCGGATGATGGTGTTTTTGTTGCTGTCTAAATTCAGTATTCCTGCTGGCTTTTTTAAAGTTCTCACTTTTTGCAACTGTGGGCATGTGGATTGGTATCGTCCCTTGTGCAAGTCAGCTGCCTTGGGGGCATACCGTTTCTTTTTGCCATTTGTATGTACATAATTCACAATGATCCCTCTCCACCAAATAGGTACTTGTTTCCTGCTAACTCAATTATTGAGCACAGGAAAGATCAGCAGCACTGGATGCACTCCAATTGGCGTTCTTCTCTACTATACTAGCCTCAGCGCCGAGTCATCTTGTAACAAAGTTGTTTTTTAAACATTCCTCATGGCTAACAAACAGTATTGGTCAGTGATAAACTAGAACTGGTAAATGTAGACCATGGTACATTTTATAGTTTACCGGGTTTTGTGTTTATTCTGTGTCAGGACAGATGTAGTTAGTGGGGGTTGTTGGCTTTACCCACTCCCTACTGCTATATGATCATTATATATCTATCTATATGTACAGGTAAACAATGCCTATTGACCGGGCACCACAAAACCTTCCTTCCATCATAAAAAAATATCTCTGCCGTCCATAATGTGGTGGTTATACATTTATTGATCTCACACACACACACACACACACACACACACACACACACACACACACACACACACACACACACACACACACACACACCTAATTTGAGCTGTGTTCAAGGTTATGATGACTGTTTTCATGACATCCAATCGGTGGACTTCAGCTTTCATACAATACTATATAATGTAAATAATATATAGTATTCTCTTGTATAGTACAATAAAGTGATGAGAAAAGAAACTTGTGGCTAAATTTTAGATATAAATTTCAAAAGGAATAATACATTGGTTAGGAAAAAGGGACAGTTGATAATGGATTTGTTGTACAGTGAAATAATGTTGGATGCCTGTGTGTACATTGTTTATTTGTGATCCATAGAGAAGCTGTTTTGCTTCAATCAACAATGTTAGATTAACTTAATACATTAATGAATTAAGGATATATAGAATGTCGCTAATGTCATTCTGAGTTAATCTTGTATGTAAAAATCGTCTCTTGTTGTTATCTTTGTTTATTGTTATTTACATATTCTTGGTTATTGTTATCTGTAAATCATTACTGGTTATTTACAAATCATTGATTATTGTCATTTACAGATCCTCAGTTGATATCACCTGTGCTGTACATGGCCGGTGCTCAGCCGAATGTTAATGATCCAGAGTTACATGCCCAATATGTTAACATAGAGAAACACTACAGGATGCAAGCTGAACTATTGTCTAGACAGTTTGAAGAACAGAGAAGGTTACTGGCACATGAACAGGTCAAGATGCAGGAATACATGAAAGTAGGTATAACTATGTATGTGTTACTTAGAGCTTTGAGTTGAGGAATGTTGAAGCTGTCACAACAGGTATATATTACCCAGTATCTCAGTCTTGATTTAGATTAGTTTTTCTGTTGTGTTAGTAATGGCAGTGATTTATGCCAGTCATACACTGGTCATACAGTTATTTGTACTTATGCATGCACAGATTGCAGGATATGAAATTAATATGAAATTAATGTGTGATTACTGGTGGTGTAGGTAGTAACAATCACAACATCTAGTTTATGGTTATCTCAATTCCTTTGGATGTATTAATTTTGATAGTGGATAGAAAATTTTCTGTAGTGTTGTTAATGGTCAGTGATTTATGCCAGTCATACATCAGTCATACAGTTATATGTATCTGTGCAAATTAATGTGAATATGAAATTAATGTATGATAGCCCCTGGTCCAGTTAGCAACAATCATAGCATCTAGTTTGTGGCTTAATCTCCAATCCTTAGGCTGTATTAATTTTGACAGGGTATAGAGATTTAACGTATAAAATACTCAAATGACATTAAAATAAAGAAATGTTTGGAGAGGTGGGAAAGTGGTTGACCATAAAGAAATTTAGGCCATAAACTACAGTTAATTTGTTTGGTACACAAAAAAAGATGTTTACATGTGTTATATATTATATTCATAATATTTTGAAGGTCTTAAACTGTTTTGAAATTCCAAAAATAAATATGAATCACTTTCTAAGAAAACTTTATCCTGGGTGAGACCAACACTGAAGCTAAATAACTCAACTGACTCCAATTCTTGGTGATGATTGGTGTTTTAGAGCCGCTTTTGTGTACATGGTAGGCTAAATGAGCTGAGTTACCTCCGAAGGTAATGAAGCAAAGTCAAAGCTGAAACACCCTTCAGATATGCCTACCCCGAGCTTCGAACACGGGTGATTGTGATCTGTGGTCCAACATGCTACTGCTAGACCATGGTGGCACCCCCTCCAGTTCTTGGAAAACTTTAATTGATATTTGTACAAATAATGTGCAAGTAACTCGGCTATTGTGGTGGCCTCGGTGTTTCAGTCACGGCACTGAACATCTTAACATTTACGCTATTTAATGACAAAATATTCAAACTACTCATTTGATGTGATGTTGAGTTTGAGTCCATGGGATCAAAATCCAGTGTTATCTGCATATGTGGGTTGTTTCATCCATTAATAAAATGCTTTGGCTTGATCAAATCCATTGCTTATTTTTAGAATTTGTTGTTAGCAGCAGAAGTGTTTCCGATTTGACTTAATTAGGTAGTTTGATCAAGCATGAAATGTACATTGAACAAATTTCATTAGGTGAGGATAGATCAGTACATGTTTATTCACTGAGTTTTGCTTTATATGAATTTTCTGTATATGTTAGTAGAAATATATGGCTGTTTAAAAGACCCCAACCTAAGCACCATTAAAAACTTCCTGCTTTACCATATTTTGCATAACTCAGACACTGGCATAAATATTTAGCATTTTGAGTGGTATGTCAGTGACTGCTACTGTAGGAGTGATTATATTGATATGTTGGTATAGAAATTATCTTTAATCATAACTTAATGATTATATAAAAACCAACAGAAATGTGTAACACATGATCGATGTTAGCTAGTACTCTGGATGAATCAATTTTAATAAATCCTTGGATTGTTATCTAGTCAGTCATTGTTCTATTTCTGCGTTTTCTTTTGAGTGAAGCATGTACTAGATGATGTTTGGGATACATTAATATTTAGCTAGTTGTAACTGTATATAGTAGATGTGATGAAAAGACAAGGTAGGTTGTTTTGTATTAGTGGAAGATTTATCTCCTAACAGTAACAGTAGACAAGGTCTACCGTTGTTCAGTGCATATTATCTTTTAATGTGCATGAGTGTGGGCACATCTATTGATTTCATGCACAAATCTATATGCATGAATTGGCTTACAGACAAGTATGCACATGAGTATGCACACACACACACACACACACACACACACACACACACACAACATCTATTACCATTTCACTGATGTAATCTTAAAATTTATTAAAAATTTATAGTTTTTGATTTTAATATCTATATTTTGGTTTAAATCAAGTGATAATGAGCAAAACTGTAGTTGAGGTATTAAGTTTAGTTGTGGCTAAGTTTTATTTATGTTAGAACTATTATTTTAGTGCTAACTATATCACTACTTGTTGTCAAAGGTGGTATACTGTGCTTAGGCTAGAAAGTAGAAGTCTACTGCCATAAAGCTTTGGATGCTTTATCCATGTGTAGCATTCTCTTAGTGTATTTTAGGATACACGTATATGGTGTCACTTGCTTAGAACATCATCATCTAAACATCCTTTAAAACCCATGCATCCATAAATATATACACAAATCTATATGCTTAAACCTAAATATACAACAACAAAAAACACCTCCACACACGTATACATACATTGATCTATATATATCTGAGCTACTCTTCATCCTGTGGAGCCTAGCTAATCCACTTTATCTATGTGACAAATGTGTCATGCCCACAGGGAAGGGTTATATGTAGGCTTCATACAGAAAGTACCATTTGACATCACAGCTCACATTAAAGGACACCACGTGTGTGGTTCAATGATAAGTTAATACATATACAAGATAGTTTATATTCAGCATTAATTTGCTGTGGTTCAAAAGAAACATCAGATCATTTCAACACAACAGATGCTGACCTCAGCTTCATTCTGGGTTGAAATAGCTAAAGAAGTCTTACCTATATGAACCTTATGGACGGAGGTCTGACAGGTCCAGCATTGCAAGTTGTTGTCTTATCAGGGTGAAAAGTTACCCTGTTTATAGGCTCTCTGCATGTCAGCCAACATAACACTATCAGTTTTAGTTGAACATGTGACAAACATGTGTTGTACACTACCTACATATGGAAGCAGCAAAATGGCTAAGCTAACAACAAAGCAGCAATACTGCACAGTTGATTATTTTTGGACTAGGATGAAATATCACCTCAATCTTGAGTAAATACTATAATTTACTCAAAATTGATATCTGATCCACATAGGTTTAAGTTAATTACTTAGTTAATGTTCATCCATGCTTAATATATCATCCCTTAGTATATGCAGTTAGATGTGGTGAGGTATAAATTAAAGTGCCCATCCTTGTAATCTATTTGACCTATAATTGAGAACACTGGATTTCAGACAGATCTCCGATACTATACCCAAAGAGATGTTTACTAGAGTAACAAATGCCTCCAGGAGTTTAAATCCGTCAAACAGTACTGTATCAATTAATAGAAGGTTATGACTGTCACATTCAGTCACTCATTCATCGACTCACTCACCAATATTTTTATTTTCTTACTACAGGCAATGATGATCCACAAACAGCAGCAAGAATTTCTACAGCAGCAGCAGCAGAAACAGCTCGAGGAACAGCGAGAGGAGAGTGAGCTGAGAGAGAGACAAAGACTTGAACAGATTAAGCATAAAGGAAAAAATGAACAAAGTATGTCAGTGTGTGTGGGTATCATTTAATATAGATACCGTAATTCCCAGCCATTAAACCCACCCGGCTATTAACCCGAGGTAGTGTTTAGACCTAAAATATCACAATTTACGGATAGCAAACGTTTTCAACACATGAAATAGCAAAGAAACATCATCGAACACCGCGTTTGTGTTGTGAACCATGGGAATAGTGTATAAAAAAAGACTTGATTGCATTGCAAAATGATGATAAAATTACTGAAATAATAATTTGTTTTAAAACCTTTTTGGTTTTCAATATTCCTATATTATCACAACAATGATAAACAGGCTCTTCTACGAGACCAAGATGTCTTTGCTGCCAAAAGAATGAGATATGATGCCCTTAGGTACGGGATGTCTTAGGTACGAGTTGTCTTGTTACTGATGCTGCCTTCAATTTGAAAGTCGTGAAATGTGCTACGGAGTCAATTTTCATTAAAAAGCCATGAATCAATATCGTCAACTTCTATTTTCAGTCTTTTTTCTGCAAGAATTTAGATAAAAATGCGATTGATGTCCATTTGCGTATAGATTGAGTCTAGACGGCTGCTAACACTGAAATTTCTTATCCCGATAACTGAATTTGTTGACACTGAAATAGCACCGGCCATTAAGCCAACCCCCAAAAATAAGGGTAATAATATTGACTCAAAGTTTCGGCTTAATGGCTGAGACCTATGGTAAATGCTACATCATAGACAGTAGAATGGTTTTGTGTTATTGGCTGGGGTCAAAAGTAATATCATTTCCAGTTGTATGGCTGTATTGCAGTAAAGCTGTCTAAGGATATAATTCTATCTATGTACGTCATCTTATTGCAGAAAGTAAGTTAAAATTTATTGAGATTCATATGAGATGTTATTTGGTTAAACTGAGATTTTCACCTGTCAATTGTAAGAACCATTGTTGTGTTATCACCAGGTGCTGTAGCTTCTTCAGAAGTAAAACAGAAGCTGAGAGAATGTTTGTTAAATAAAGGACACAGAGATAATCACTTCAAGAATTCGCCACCAGACTTCAGACAATGGTAAGAGTTTTTGTGGATAACACTGATGCTGACAATGGTAGCATATCAATCAGTGCCACTTCATCTAGAATTTAAAAAGTTCTTATGTTAGTGTGCTTAGTCACTGGGATAGAATGTTTATATAATCCTGTTAGCATATTAGCATTTTATAGTAATAGTATATAGTTTATTCTTAAATCATGGTAACGTTGTCTTTATCTGATTTGTTAATCACCCTTGAACAAGCTTGGCTATAAATGTGAAGAGACCACTTAAATATGGCTATATAATAATAATAATAATAATAATAATAATAAGTTAGTGTTGGTAATATGATAGAGATAACAGTGAAAGGGACAATGGAGACACAATTGTCAATGCTTATAACTCCATCAGATGTTTCAACACACACACACACACACAGAGAGAGAGACAGAGACAGACAGACAGACAGACAGACAGACAGACAGACAGACAGACAGACAGACAGACAGACATTTCATAACATTTAAATTTTGTTGGATGACAAGCCAATTTGTTCACAGTTTTTACACATGGCAGCTTCTGGCAATGGCTAGAAATGGAAGGCTACTTGATTTATTGATTTAATGGCTTTAATTAGAGTTTTAATTTCATTAATGTTATGGTTTTGAACAGATAATAAATTTATATATGCATGTATATATATATTTTCAGGGCCACCCAGCACAGCTCATTAGAACAACATTCACCACCCACTAGTGGCCTGTCACCTCCACTGAGAGCAGCACACTTAATGGGAAGATTTGAGGAAGACTATCCCCTGAGAAAGACAGGTAATAAATAATCCAATCAAATAATGATCCATACTAGATGATCAGTATAGACACACATGTGCGCATGCGCGCGCGCACACACACACACACACACACACGCAGCTTCCTAAAACTAAATTTTGAAAAGTTGTGTTTATTGATTTAATTCATATCAGAAATGCCAAGAAAAATAACTTGACACCACTGCTCATCTTTCCTTTTCCACTCCTAGTCTAAACTACACACAATATTACCAGCATTGGCAGCTACCTGTCTGAAATACCTTAAAGGAGTATTGTTGTCAGGTTATTAGTTACTGATTGTTGCGGATGAAGGGTCCTATCTTTAGAAACCACCCTTGTTTACGGACCACATGATGTGGTCTCAGTGTGATGCATTTTACGGCAGATATTTTTTTTAATAGATTTCTGAGTTACTATGGTTATTATGACGTTACACACTTTGGATGATGGTTTGAGGCTAAAATGAGAAGCTGTATGGATGAGCCTCTAGTTTTTACAGATCAAACATTAAGCTGCCTAAGTAAAACATCGAACATTGTGGAAGAATGTTGTGGATTAAGATGGGATTATTGGATTGTTTTATATCCTCCATTTCTCCCTCTCCCTCTCCCCCTCTCTCTCTCTCTCTCTCTCTCATTTTAATGAGTGTAAATATTTGTTTGAGTTTGAAGATTGGAAAATATGAAATTGTTTACTCGGTGATTATGTACTTAATACTGATGTTGCACTTCGTCACCGAACCCGGTGATTTTTGTTTCATCTGATAACACAGATAAAATCTTGCACACTGATAAATCAGATAGTGACAGTGCCTATTTGTTTAGCCAATTGTATAACAAAAGTTATAAAATACTTCACAATAAAACATGAATTACGTGGAAATGAAAAAAATTTAAAATTAGAGAATATTAAAAACCTTATTGAAATATTTCTTACCGTTTGGGCACTTTCTGATGTTGATAAGTTAATTGGCGAAATGTTCTATTTTTGTTGTGATGTGTACTATAGGGAAAGATAAATAATTGTTGATGTGCAAATTGTTTGGTTTTTGTTTAGTATCTGAACCAAACCTGAAGATGAGGTCAAACATACGTCACAAGGTGATATCTAGAAACAGCCCGCTAACACGGCGCCGAGACATTAATACCATGAAACGACATCCATTAGCTAGTAAGTATTGTGATATGTTAGGTGTGTGTGTGTGTGTGTATAATAAGAATAAGTTATGGTATAGTAACTACTGGATAAATTGGATTTTGTTTAATTTAACCTTTATGTCTTGTAACCAAAACAGAATAAAGTGATCATTAAAGGCATATTAATGAATTATTACAAGCTATTGTTATTATCTGATCTATATATTGTAGGATATAATCCTCACCTGATCTATGATATTTTATAACAAACTAAAATTGATACATCTTTCACATTATATAAAGTCAGAATAGTAATGTGTGTGGCAGAAAGGTGTCTTGTTCCAGATTACTAGACTCGGAAGGGATCATCAGAAACAGTATTCTTACTCGGTTTATATATTTTGTATATCAGTTTTTCAAGTTTGATTTCAATTGAAAGCAGTAGTATTTTGAGGGTAATAGATCCAGACAGTCAGAGTGACACAGCCTTAAATATAATACGTGCTGTAAGATAACATTGCGAGATTAACTTCTTATGAACACATGAAGCCCTTCACTTCATTTATTAAGGTTGATATCTGTGTGTGTGTTCTGATTGTGTGGAAGAATACTGTGCTGTATATCTCTAGGTCTGAATTTTATCATAAGTTTTGTCTGTGCATTTGTTCCCTCCCTACTGTCCCTTGGTCATGATATCCTAGTCAAATTCAGCAATTAAACTAAACAGGGTATTCACTAATTATGGCTGATAACTCGTTGTGGCTTTTGAATTTGTTCACTTTGTCCTGGGTGTGGTAAGAGGCTACATTGTAGAAGGGATTGTTCACTGAGATATTGCCATGAAAATATGTTATCAAGAGAATTATTACATACCCCATGTAGCAAAGTACAAAAGTATTACTATAAAAATTAATGACAGTGCCCAGATACTTTTTAGAATTTGACAAGAAACAAGTGTTTCTCCTATAAAATCATGCATTTGTTGCCCTGATATTATAACCCAGTTAAGATAGTAAGACAGTTTTCATTGACTTTCTGAAACCTTTTGATCGACAGATAAACTATTTGGTAAAAAGGCATATTATCAGAAAGTGTGTAGAAAATATAGGACCATTACACTTCTGTATATGTTGGTGTTTAACTGGATTATATAGGTGAAAATGATCCATCACACTTAATGATTAGTTGTCAAATAATGAACTATGGCCTTGTGGTTATCTTTAAGAGGTCCCTAGAAACTTGAAGATGATCTATGTCTGACGTTGATGATGTTACTCTCATTTCACTTAATGTCTCAAACAACTGTAGCTCATCATATGTTTAGATGGTCTATTATTCTTGTTTAGGTTTTAATTGGATGGGTTTTGAATATGTCCAAGCTTATAAGAAAAAACCCATTATAAGTATTAATAGTATGCTGTTAGTAACTGTATTCCGACATCACTTGTAGGAGAGATGTATATTACAAAATTGCCTTTTGTCTGTACCAATGGCTATCGGTCATTCTCTGAACTGGACATGATCATGTATTAATGGGTTTTGTAGTTATGTCGTTGATGTGACATTGTAACCTGTGACTGACAATGGCCATGATATGATTGTCTGTTGATTGTATTGTGGGTGGTGCTTGCTCATGTTTAACTATACTGACAGGAATAAAGCTGTAGTTGGTGCAAAATGTGGTGGATGTACCAACTACTTCAGCCTAGATTTGATTGTATAATACAAATAAATTTTCCCTCCATATACAGTAGTAACCAGCTAACTGACTCGGATCAGAACGTGTGATTTAAACCCTTGAGTACATGTTTAAAGCATTAATTGGCAAAAAAAAGTGTGTTGTGTGTGTGTTGGCAAGATAATTTCAGTACAGAAAGCCGCTGAATCATAGAGTACACATCATACTTCGTTAAAAGTCAATGACAGAGATCTATCTTATACATTGCACGTATTTTCAGTTGATACAACATTAAGTAGCAGTAACCCCGATTCTGGACCAAATTCTCCACCGACGAGTTCACAGAGTTCAGCCACGGACTCGTCAGCACCTGGTAATACTGCGGGGCAGAAAGATGTAAGTAGATTTGTTACAGTGTTAGCATTAACATTAAGGGCCCTCTGTAGTGGTTTTGATATATTCTAAGATGGCTTGTTTTCAGTGTGTTGATTTCAAGTGTTTTGGTGACTCATCTGGCTTTTAATTGGAACTAAACAGTCATCCAAATTGTCAGTTAGAAATATATTTGGACATGAAAATAATTTAACTAGGGCAATTCTTAGGTCAGACAACTTTATTAATTATCTCTCTCGTCTTCTTTTTCTCTCCTGTTTTAATTATAAAAAGAAACAATAGCTTAAAATTTCACTAAATACCATCCAAGCGACTCAACAATTTTCCTTATGTATAGACCCCCTCAACTAAACCTGTGTGTTAGAGGGTCACGATTTAATTTTCAGCTAAAAGCCTGATGATGTATTATGATGTTTTCTTATTACAGGAACCCCCGGCACCACTTAGTATGATGTCTCGTATGGTTATAAACCAGAGCATGCCAAATATCTCGATAGGACAGCCGAGAGATAAGCTGGCTAAAACAGAGTCTCAGGTAATGGCTTGTCTGGATAAATGTCCGTGTTTCTAGTTATGCATCTGTTTGTGTCAGCCGGTTGTCTCTGGTTCACTCTTTGCATCTGTATATGCCTGCCTGTTGGACTAATAATCACTTTTCTACATATTTCAGAGTTTATCACTAAGTGCATCTGAAGCTGAGCTTCGTGCCAGAGCAGCTTTACAGTATGGGTTGCCACTGATGGGGTCATATCAGTACTACCCCTTACCTACAACAGGTATGTCTAAACTACTGCTTTAGGTAATCGTTTTATTAGCCGTGTATTGATTTGTGTATAATGTCAGTCAAGATATAAATTATCGTGTTATGGTTGTAACGATACAAATGCTGTTCTCGTATTCTCCGGTTCATTTGAGTATTTTTTATCATACGAGATAACTTCTGTGGTGTTTAAATTAGGCTTTGAGATCTTTTAAAATGTCGTCAATAATTCCACAAAGTTCCAGAAGGAGAAGTATCACCTACTAATGCCACTCTGGTGGAGGCTCAGATCAAAGCTCTGGAGTTGGCACGCTCCACCGGCACGTTGGGTTTAGGTCACAGTATGGCATCTAATGTACCACCGCCTACACTATTAAATACTATGTCACTACCGGAATCATCCTATCCCAGAATACAACAGAGGTATGTAGTCAACAGAGATGGCTCTGATTTTAAATTTATAACTTATGCTGAGTGTGTAGATATGTAGCAGGTCAATTTGTTCAGAAAACTTACAATCTATTACATTTCAAGCAGAGTTAAGTTCCAAGATAATCCTGATATATATACTCTAGTGGTGTAAAATTCTAATGAATTATTTTGTTTCTATAAACGCACATGCTTATATATTTTTTATCTTTTGGTGGTTCATTTGACTTCTATTTATACCATGTTGTCATGACAGCCAATAATATGTCAGTTATGTAATGTTTGTATCAGTAGCAGACCACCACTACACAGAGCTCAATCGTCACCGTTACCACTACCTGGTCAATTACTCTGGAACCAGCAGCAGCTCTTACTACACAAGCAACAGGAACAGCTGATGAAAGAATCGCAGAAGAGTTACTTAAAACAGGTAACGTTAACTACAGTGGTCTTGGCACACCATTAGATCGGGAGGTACTTCTATGACACAGGTGCTAGCACAACATGCACCAACACTAACAAAACATCAGTCGTGTTGACTCTCAATGTCAAATAGCTAAATGATAATGGCTATATCTAACTGATGGTGTTGTCATATCTACAGATATGTGAATTCTGTATCGATATGTGAATTGTTTAGTTTTTGCTGCCCACTAGAACCCTTTTGGGTGCTGAAAAAGTAAGTGCGGAGCATTATAGTGATCTAGAGGCTGATTAATTTCAGATTATGTCTATATATTCTTCATATGACATCCCGCATCTTTAAGGTGTGGTTTCGATATCGTTGTTTAAGCAGAAACCTTGTTAAACTAGTCAGAGTGGCCGAGTAATGTTAGGCTATTGATACAAATATTTATCTGAGTTCAATGGAAAAATAAGTAGTAACAGTTTCAAGTTACTTTTACTTTAATTGGTAATACTCAGAAGGAAGTCATCAGGCTATTGTAGACATCTGTATTCACCTTCATTTAAAAAAATCTTCAGTGGCTTCCAGTTGTAGTTGGAAAATATTGTTTATGTCTGGTTTCTTGCAAAGATATGTATTAAATATCTACAGAAATTTATTTAAGTACTCCCTGTTTTAACTGGATTCTAAACATATTATTGCTTACAAGATTGGACACACATTCAAGGGTGAAGTTTTGTTGAAGTTGATGTGCTTCATTCTAAAGTTCTTTCTCTAAATGATTAATTTTGTCTGTAAAATTAATATTAAAGTAAGACCACAATACTGCTGATGAAGTTATTGATCTTTGATTGATATCTTTGTTAAAATAGAAATTGCAGTCAGCACTACTGCAGCGATCTAGCAGTAAGACACAAATGGAGAATGTTGATGAGGCTGCCGAGAATCGCCTAACATCAGATGGTGCCACTGCAGCCGATAAAGAAGTCGATGTTGTGGTCATTGATGACCAGAAGGAGGCTGAAGCATCTCCACCCCGTCCACACAAGCGAGAACGTGAAGCATTCCTTCTGAAAATGCGTCAACGTGCAATCTCCAGTGGTTCTCCACCAATAACAGCAGGCATTCCTGAAAATAGCATAGACGTCGGACCTACTACCAGCATGGATTTGGATTATCAGCCACAGTCTGATAGATTATATAATACAGGTGTGTGTGTGTGTGTGTTTGTGTGTGTGTGTGTGTGTGTGTGTGTGTGAGTCTGATTAAGGCATTATTAAGAGATAATTTCACCTTAATAGTCACATTAATGTGATGTTTTTTTCTTCTTCTATAATTATCTCTGTCAATTGTAAAAATATGATGTTTGACTTAACCTAGGTGTGGCTTATGATACAGTGATGTTAAAACATGAGTGTCTGTGTGGTAATAACAGCATGCATCCAGAAAACCCTGACAGACTGCATGCCATATTATCACGTCTCCACGACAAAGGCCTTATTAGTCAGTGTGAGGTAAGTTATGGGTAAATCATTGACGCGTTACGTTATTATTGCTCCATTATTACCCAGATACTGTGTGGTGTTTGCTTCACGTCTTCCAGCCTCCTTCCACGTCAGTCGGTAAACGTTTACATTTCAGAAAATGAAATCTCGAAAAGCCACGCCAGAAGAGTTAAAGACCTGTCACAGTGAAGCTTATGTTCACATGTACAGCACTAGTTCACATAAACGAGATCAGCACGTACTGGGTGAGTGAGGGTGTGCAAGTTGTTGCTCTTCGTAGCCAAAATACCTGCTGTTAGCACTTGGTCTAACTGTGGTTTGTTTTCCTTTTATGAAAACATCATGTTCATGATTAAAAAATGTATTACTGTTATTATTTATTTATTATTACTTATGGCCCATTTTGTTCATTAGTAGTCAAATCGGATCAACTGATCTCCAGAGGTAATGAGATGGAAAAAAAGTCGAACATCCTTTAGGCATAGCTGTAGTCTGATAGAGATCTGTGGGCAAACATTAATCCTTAGAGATATTAAATAACTAAAGGTTATAGAATATGGTTAGATCTTTTAGAATTCAGACACATATACTCTGAGAGCACCGAGGTTCAGATGAAAATTATCCAAATTTTAAGCTTTATTATTTAGTGTTTGTTTAATCTGGTGTCTTTCCAGCACAATTCCTTCAATTTATAGAGTATTTTGATATTGGAAAATACGTTGACACATCATTCAAGTGTCAACACAAATTGGTTAGCTCGCTGCAGCCAGATTATTGAAATGATTTCCCATGCATCAATCACCATGGGAATGTGCTAAAATTGAAATGGTTTTCCTTGAATTTCGAACATTAGTTGTAATAAGCCTAATTTTACTGTATAGTGGACATCTACTGTAAATTACAGTGTCTGTATTCTACAGGGTTCGCACAGGTCCTTGAAAACCTGGAAAGTCCTGGAATTTGAAAATTTGGATTCCAGGCCTAGAAAGTCCTGGAATTTTTGTAGTGGTCCTTGAAAGTCCTGGAATTTGGAAATGTAGATCTATATTTCTAATCATAAGCATACAGGAATCCAGTCGTTACACTTCTTCCGAAATATGGGTGTATCTTTTGCGCGTTAAGAGTTTGTGAATTCATTGAAAAGGTACTTGAATTTGACATTGGAAGGTCCTGGAAAGTCCTGGAATCTGAGATGTCAAAATGTGTATGAACCCTGATTCTATTACATCCCATAAAGTATGACATGGAATTGTTGGTTTTAATATCATTGTAATTGTTTCAAAATTACAATGTTATCATTATGTACAAATTATCCACACTTAACTGTCTATCACACTACATGGTGAGAATAACAGTCACTATATTTGATAAATGTTCAGTGTTTATTGGATTATAATGTTGTCAGCATCTAGTCATGATGGTTCTGTTGTCGGTACTTTCTGTGCTTGTTTTTTTTTCTCACTAGTAAACTATAGGTGATTAATTCTTGGGGAAGTTAACACTTTGTTGGGAAAGAAAAATGATGGCTTAGAAAATATGGAATTTAGATAATTGTCTTTTAAGTTAATAATTTGTGCTTCTTTTTTTAACAGAGACCTTTTTCCCAAGATTCTGTAAGTTGCCTTGTGGAGGTATTGGTGTAGACTCAGACACCGTATGGAATGAATTGTATACTCCACAAGCCACTCGTATGGTAAGTGATTTGGCTTGTATTTTATGGAGGTTTGGCAGATAAAATGTAATGTATATATTGTCATGGCTGTGGTAGACTTGGCGGTTGTATTATTGATAAATAGAGCTAGTTTTTATGATTACTGATATCAGAAGTTGGTATAAATGTGCATTAAGTATGGGTGAAATGTTTTTATTTGCCTTGTTTTGAAGAGAGCTTATTTGGTGATTAAAGTGATAAGTTTGAGATCTTTCTCTAGTTCAATACTATATGATATCCATCTCTAGGCTGCTGGCTGCGTGATAGATCTGGCATTTAAAGTAGCTCGTGGTGACCTGAAGAATGGATTCGCTTTAGTCAGACCACCTGGCCACCATGCCGAAGATACACAAGCCATGTAAGTATCTTGTTAACCTAAATATAGGAGCTGCACAAATGTACCCTTTCTCTGTTTTGTCAAATGTTGGTGTAGGAAGTGGTGTAAAGATTTTATGAGAAATCTCCGAAGAAACATTATAGAAGTTATTCTCAAATAACTTATTGGTATGGCTCAGGCTTGAAACTTTAGAAACAGTGCTATACACCATTAGAAACTTAAATTACTGCTAGTTTTTCATAAAATATTATAATGTTTGACTCATTTTATTATTTATCTCAAATTCACAGCTGTTATCCATGTTAATTCTGTTGCTGTTACAAAGAGAAATTCTGTATCAAATTGCCAGTTTTAGGCATAATGTTTATATTACATTTAATAATGTAAATGAAACAACAGCCAACAAACAAAAGTCACCAATAGTTGATGAAAAGTAAAATTTAAAAAAGTAACACTGCTGGGTATTATCCAGCCCTTACAAGTGTGTGTGTGTGTGTGTGTGTGTGTGTAGGGAACATCTGATTACAAAAATTATTAGCAACAATTGCTAATCAATTAGGAAATTGATTAGCAATTGCATAGTTTGTGTAGCAATTTTTTAAGGCAAGGTAGAATTTAATGAGTCATACGTTTTTGCAATTATATTATTGTATTATATAATATATATAATACACAAAACTAATCTAACTTAAAGAATTACAGCAAAACATTGTATGCAACATCAGTTTTATTTGACATTACCTCCATGTTGTCACTACAAATACGAAATGTACCTTGAGCAAGCACCATACATGTTGCTGACCAGTAGTAAATCTCACTCGCTAGTGATTTAATTGCCTCTTATCACAGATGAGTTTATTCAAGAAGCATCTCTGAAATAAAATACAATGCTGGATATTGACTTGATTTTTTGCGATGCATTTTACGATTCCATAGCAATCCGTGTAACTTGTATAGCGATTCGCGACACGATACTGAACAAAATGTTTTCATGAGAGATTAATACAGTACAGATTGTGGACCAGTGTTAATCACATTATAAAGAGGGTACAGTTATTATTACTTTGTAACCGTGTTTACGTGTTGTATAAATATTGTGTATGGTACGCAGTTTTGTCACATAATATGTTCCAGGTGGTTTCAGAAAAGGGTTATAAATGACAGTTGTTAATCTTATTATTATTAATCTGAACTTCTTTTTTGTTCCTTGTTTTGTTATTATCTGTCTAACCTTTTATATCCTAATTTTCATTGCAGGGGTTTTTGTTTCTTCAATTCGATTGCTGTGGCAACTAAGTTGTTACTAGACAGACTCCAGTTAAAACGTATCCTTATTGTCGACTGGGATGTTCACCATGGTAACTCAACACAACAGCTGTTCTATACGGATCCTCGTGTACTTTATATATCTCTTCATCGCCATGACAATGGTAATTTCTTTCCTGGTACTGGAGCACCAGAGGATTGTGGGATTGACAAAGGTGTTGGTTTCAATGTAAATATTGCCTTTGCCGGCATGTTGTCTCCACCTATGGGTGATGCTGAATACTTGGCTGCATTTAGGTAATTCCTTGTGATTAATGATTATTGATAATCTGACTGACTGACTGATTAAATATAATAAATGTGAATGGATGTGAAATGCTAGGAATTATGCACATGCACACACGCCTCAATGGATGCCTACTAATATACTTCTAGGAGCCTAGTAATGCCAATAGCTCGTCAGTTTGAGCCAGAACTTGTCCTCGTATCTGCTGGTTTTGATGCTGCTGATGGGCATCCTGCACCATTAGGTGGTTACAAAGTGACTGCACCATGTAAGTAGGTCAATATTAATGGTAGCTGGTTGACAATTGACTAACATACGTCATCTTTAGTCTTTAAGATGGGTAACAGAAGTTACTGTTTCAAATGTATGTGTGTCTGTTTTAAATAAATATATATATATATATATAAAAGATCAAGTTGTACAGAGATAGTCAGTGATATTAACTGACTGTATTAATATCTCTACAATGTAACCTAGTGTATAAATTCCCTTTCTTACAAATATTGATGGATAATTAATATATTTGTTATAGTTATATTTAGTCATTTACTAATAATTTAGATAGTTTACAGAATGGGTTCTTAATTGACACAGCAATTGCTACTGTTTACTAATTCATTCATAATTGTAGAGGATATAGGTATTGGAAGTAAGATAAGCTGGTTACAGTTTTTATTTTGAGGGAATTAAATGGACACTATGGTAGAGCCAGGATATTTCTTAGATTAAGGATGGGAATTTATTGCTACAGAGCTGGCTTCCTTACAGAGTGGATATTAAATTTATCATAGATAAAATCGACCTGAAACAAATCTACTCCTTTTTGTCATCAGGTTAAAGATTTTGTTCTGATTAGTCAATTATTTAAAAAGTGGTTTTAGTTAGTTTTTGGATTTGACTTCAGAATGCATATTTCGCTGTATTATTATTTTTAATGGCATGCATAGATGGGACATAATAAGCTGATTATTGATTTGCTTAAATGTAATAGTTGTCTGCTGGCTGGAAGTGTGTGTGTGTGTGTGTTCTTGATGAATTATATTAGAACATTTGCTGTATTATGTTAGGGCACAACTGTAAGTTTGTAGCAATTGTTTAAAGTGTAGTCATGTTGTCGGCAACTGTGTTAAGTGTAGGTTTTCTTTATTTCCAGGTTTTGGTTACATGACGAAACAGCTAATGACATTAGCTGGTGGTAAAGTGGTACTGGTTTTAGAAGGAGGTTATATCTTACCAGCTTTGTGCGACACTGCTGAGACGTGTCTCCGAGCTCTGCTGCACATGGAGGTCAGGCTTCCCGCACTGCTCAGCATAACCATGCCTCATTTGTGTTTCAAATATTATAAATTAGTGGAAAAGTGCCATACTCCGTTCACTTAATGATGTTTATTAATATTTTATTAACAGGTGGAGTCTATCTCCGAGTCAGAGCTGCAGAGACAGCCATGTAAAGCCGCCCTAGAGACCATGGAAACGACAATCAAATGCCAAGGTATGAGTCATCATCTATAACTTAGTTAAAATTTGTAGTAATAATACAGTGTATGGGTCAGTTGCTTTTGAGTTAAGTGTAGTTCATCCTGTTTTATCGTTATTAATGTAATGGCTTGTTCGGATAATGATATAAAATTGCCTCGTGGCTGTTTAGTTATCAATCGTGTTTCTGTCTGTCTAATCTATTTTACTGACCTTATTTCAGCTCACTATTGGCCATGTGTCACACGACAGACCATTCATCTGTCCAGTTCATTTATTGATGCACAAAGTCGTGAACACGAAGAGGCCGATACAGTGTCAGCTTTTGCCTCTTTGTCTGTAGTACCAGAACAGCCCAGTGGGTAGGTGTAATGGATGTTTCTCACTCAATATCTCTCTCTATGTCTGTCTGTGTGTGTGTGTGGGGGGGGGTGTCTTGTTAAGTCAAGATATTTTAACTTCATACGTCATTGTCCCTAAAACCCACAGCAGAATATTTTACTTACTGTGACTATGGTAAAAAGTGTTAAGTTACTTTTGATGTAATTATTTACTTTTTGTTTGTTTTGTTATCAGATTTTATGTCGGTTGTTTAAAACTTACACCGGAGAGAATGTGATACGTGTCCTTATTAAAAATAATACATGATACAAATATTCTTAAAAAGATCAGATTTTGCTGGTAATGGAATGTAGCACATGATACTCTGTATTGAAATGAAAAGATTTTTATATTAATACCAACAACGTACACACTACTAGAAGTACATTATCTGCAAATTGTTATTATAGAAATTGGTTGCCTGTTGTCTTGAAAACGATTATATCACATTAGGTTTTGTTAATGATATCATTTTGGCCAGTTGGTAAAAATGGTTGAGTGTGAACAGTATGTGAACACTATGATGGATGAGAAAACAGGTGCTTTACTGAATGATAGGGAGACGTTTTTAAATGTAATATATTATAAATATACCGATACTGAATCTATATAAACATTATTTAGTTTTAGGTGTTAACAGCTAGTATATTTTATTCAAATTAATTCCCCACTTACAGCGCAATGTATACAGTGAATCCAGGTTACAGTTGATTCCTATATCCATGTTCTTTTACTTCCTGTTTACAGTTTACCGAGTGACGATGTTATACCAGCTGGACTGCCAGCTGGTGGCACAGCTGCAGCAACTTCAGTTGAACAACCAATGGAAGAGTCGTGAATGGAGTAGAATCTGTATTGGCACGTCGGAAGCCGTGGACCGTGATGTTTGTCATAGTTACCAAATGGCAGCAGTACTATTGCGGATGTGAAGTGAATTTATTTTTTGTCGGAACGTTGGCACGTGGCCTCCCCGGATACATCCATGGAGAGATGAATGTTCTCCCCGTTAGCTGCTCACCGTTAGCCACTCGAGGTGGCTTTTGGATTTTGGTGCCGAGAATTGGGCGTCGGCTGTCGGGAGAGGGGGTATCCATCTGGGGGCAGGTGACGTGATCTAGTATTTATGATAGCCACTAAATGGAGCCGTACAACTTGTATAATGTGTGTATATATACATATATGTATATATATATATATATATATATATATATATATTATCTATCCGTATACTGTTAATGGGCAGTATACTGTTAATGGGCAGTATACTGTTAATGGGCAGCGGTCGTCTAGGATAATAATGTGCCGTACTCCAAGAACTGTATCTTGTAGTATGACGGCCAGATGCTCAAGGTGTTTATCGGTCAGTTGATGACATTGACGATGATGTTGATGATGATGATAAGATTAGATTTTGTCAGAGGTATTTTATTACACAATGGTGCGGTTTAGATGGTCTCGTTTTATATAACGCTGGATATGGCAGCTTGCCGTTTGTCGTAGGCTGTTACAACACGCTAACCTATATGATGATCGTAGTGGCCCGGATCTGTAGACTGATCGTCGCTTCTAGCAGTTTGTGGCGCGGTGCGCCCACTTGGTGGTCTATAGGCAGGTCTATCTCCCACTCTCTCTATATATATCGTTCTTGGGCGTTTACTTGACTAGGAGTTGTCCAATGTTGTCTTTTAGCCTCTGTTCTATTACCCTTCTATCCCCCCCACCCCTGCTGTGGCCAATTATCGGTACACACCCTCTGCCCAAGACCGGGATGACAACGAGGCATTTTCTATATCAAGCTGAGCTTGACCAATCGCCACCTCCGGTTGTCTTTAACCGGGGACAGTCAACTACACCATAATATATTATTGGTTAAGTGTGTAGTGTGTCTGTCAACGGAGACTCTCTATCCCTCTCCGTGTTTTTAGTTGATCTTTATGGCGTGTTAACGTACCAAGATGATCAGTACTTGAAGCGGGAGTATTTTTACCAGATTGCCCAGCTTTTGAGAAGGACATTGTTTGCAATGTTTTTTGGGGGGGGGGGGAGATTGTGTTATGGTTGTTGGTTCATCAGCTGTTGCCTTTCCTCTTGTTGTTGTTTTTTTCTTCTAATTTTTATTATTATTATTATTATAAAAAGGTGGCCTCTCGTAGTAGCCACAGGAAGCTCGATGTAGGCAGTTGTTTGATGTTTGTCGAGTTGGCCAGGAGTGAAACCAAGATCTGAACGTTGTTTTCTCTGTTTTTGTTTGTTAGTCAGCCTGATAACGGCATTCGCTGTTACGTTGCAGTTATGGTAAATAACGTGCGTATGTAAATCATATAGGCCATGAGCTTGTGTGCGCGTGTGTGTAAATAATGTTATGTATTGGTAAAGAATCATATCATTGTTGTTCGGTTTTTGTACAAAGATTATGAATATAATTTAGTTATCGTAAGAAAGATAATGTTTTTAATAAGAGATAATAGTGTTGTTCACTATATTTTGTACACTTGCCACACGGTGTGAGTGCCAGTACTGTATGTACTTGTGTACAAGTGATGTGCTATTTTTGTAATGTTCCGCTGTTAACACTATAATCTAGAGACGATTACGCGGGAGTACACACAGAGTACACACATAGAGTACGTACGGTGATGTTTAGAATTGTATAATACTTAGAAATGTCATTTGTGTAGATAATACGTAAAGAATAATGTTTGATGCATGCACGCACGCAGGCACCTACCCCAAAACACACACAGACAGACAGACAGACAGACAGACAGACAGAAAGATAGACGCACACACACTATTTTTCAAAGGTCAGTACTTTGTTGTTTTTGGTACAGGTCAGTGGCAGTAGCCAGCGATCGATTCGTTGATGTTTGTTTTGCCATTTTAAAGCGTGATTGATTTTTAAGAAACCAAACTGTTTCTCTCTCACCGGGCTACAACGTATAACCAATAACTGATAGATATTACGATAATTTTATCTCGTGATTGATAAGTGACATTTATCACCGGAGATCACATAACGTGTATAACCTGCAGAAGTTTGGCTTGATAACGTCATGTCGTCAGGTGTGAATTGCCTCTCCACATTAAATTGGATTATATATCTTTTATATATATATATAAATAGCAGTAAGTGGTAGCTCTGTGCTGTCGGTGTCCCATGCTATGCCCACTGTATACGGATGGTTTCTCAACTTGCTTCTTCCTATGTTCTAGGCCGATTTCTGATTGTCGAAGTCAAATGATGGTAACTGTATAAGATTGTTGATATTTTTCCTGTGATTTCGTGTCCCCGTGTTTTATTACGATACAGCCAACGACTTAACGCTTTCTACAGATGGATAGGTAGACACAGACGTACAGAGACAAACCGACAGACCGACGGGCGGACAGACACAGACACGCATACACACACGCACGCACGCACGCACATACATACACATCATGAACGCCAGTTAAGCTACATTTATAATCAGACACAGTTCGCTTTGACTGGATTACCGTCACTCCGGTATAAATCGGATCGCGTGGCTTTTGGTCCAGTACTTGATGCCGCAATCAGAAATTCCGTTCACTGTGCTAACGTGGCCATGACGTAGAAGCGCTTTTTACGGGGAGTGGGATGGTCATGACCTTGGGAATGGTGTTTGTTTGTGTATATACTTAAATTTGTTTTACAGTAATATTTCGTAGACAATCATCACCGCGTTATCTGACTCATCCGTTTCGTTGTAATGTAGGCAACAGAGAAAATTTCTTACAAAGCACGTTATCTGTTTTCTAGTCAGGTTTCCAATTAGCCAGTCTCGTGTTATTTCTGCCATTTTTAAACAAAAGCACTGAGTGATCGTGAACTCTTGTGTCTCTGTGTGCATGTGCGTGTATGTTCGTTAGGGGTGGGATGGGGGGGGTGGACGTTAAAGGGCTACGACGAGTGTATCGTGTAGATTGTGTTTTTATAACGATGTGGCTAGACGAACTCTTGTGTATGTTACTTTTTAGCAAATACTGCGTAATGCTCTCTATCTATCTATCTATCTATCTATCTCTATATGTAATATAAAATCCTGTTCCACCTACCTCCTCACATCCAAAGCTTCTATGACACTGTCTAGCGAGATACCCCCCCCCCCACGCACTGAACTAGCAGCCCCAGCAGCTGCTAGTAACAACTACAATGTCATTGTCAGAATGATGACCCATTGTTACGTAATGCTTTACTCAGATGTCTGTGTGTCATCTTCTCTCTCTCTATATATAATATAGCCAACTTGTAGTATCTCCGAGCCAAGCATGACGTGTCGGGTCTGTGACGGGGTTGCAATTGTAATTTTTCACCGATCAGAATTGGGAGGGCGGTGAAAGGTACAGAGAGGGGGGGGGGGAGGTGTTTGTCTCGTTATGTTTATAAAAGACGGGGGTAATAATTAAAACTGGTCTGCTGTCGGTTTTTAAGTAAACACTTTAGAAAATTGACCGATTTGTTGTTAAAAGATCGAAGTCACCGCAGAGATGGTATCTTTTTGGTAATATTGTTGTAATAACATTGTCTATGATGTGCGATATATATATATATATATATATATATATATAATGGTTAGTTGTTCTTATTTTCTGTTGAGAACCCTGTCGTTATTATGCTGTCTGTATTAGCTGTCTGTTGATCCAGGTTTATATCCACATCCTGTATCACTTTGTCTGCATTCCAGTCTCATGCTTGGTAATAAGCCAAATAAAGGCTCTATGTTTATTTTGTGTGTGTGTGTGTGGATCGACAGAGAGAAATCGGTTTTACATTGAATGAAATTGTGCTTTTTATTATATATATATATATATATATAACGGGGCGCATGTGTGCGCGCACACACACACACGCACGCACACGCTTTATTCTAAAAAGCACAATTTAGAATAAATCTTTATTCTTTGTGCCTACACTGACTGCAGGTTTCTCATTGAAATCATTATAGAAAATGGATTGTAGTCTATGACAAATTTACAACAAATGTAAATATAAACACTTTAATCAACTAATGCTGATAGTAGTTCAATCAAAACCATTAACAGGTCAGTAATAGAGGTATAAATGGAATAATTGCAATAATTGACAGTATAAAATACTAGCTAAATTAGATATAAAAAAAAATTCTTGTAACATTTGGTCGATTTGTTTAGAAATTTATAAACAGTTTGGCAAAGGTAAATTATAATATTTCAACATGAACAAATTGGTGTACCATTTTATTCCAACGGTATAAATCAGATACTGAGAAAACGGAATACATTAAATAAAATATTTAATCAAAACTCATTGCTAATACATGTTACGAACCTTTCCCTTGATATGTTTCCAATATGTCGTTTTATCACTCTGATTTGGTCCTGTTAATAAAAAAGATAAGAAGTAATAAATATTCCGAGCTATAAAAATCTCAATTGTGGTAAAATTGGAAGTAGAATTGCCACTTAATATAATATTGAAAAGACTAATTAAATTGTTTTCCGACCAAAATTTTAGATGCTTATTCGGGGAGTATCCCCAGGCTGTCATTTTTTTTAGATGATAAAAGTCCGTTTGTAAATGATAGACAAATTCTGGTTTCATCCAGCATATACCAGAATCTTCATATGAAAAAAATAAATTTATAAACATCGGTTTTTGACAAACTTGGCCGTTTCTCACAGTTTTTAACTAAAAATGGCTACGTGGGTTTCTCAAAAATCTCAGGGGGTGGCGCCTCTGCGGGTCGCTGGTTGACTCGGCTGCTCAACCAGATCGCCGAAAAAAGGGGTCCTTTTCAACCTGGATCGCGGAAACTGCTCGGGATGGGGTGTTATTTTCACGTGTTAAACAATGACAAGCAATTAGTGATGTTGTAATGGTTGTGGTTAAATCTTAAAATGGTTTTTATCAATATAATAATAAATGAATGTCTTCAACTGACATATACATGATGCAGTGGTACAAAACAATAATAAACTGCTAGAGAAAAGTGAAGGTCAAATTGGTAAATACAGCTTTGATGAGACGAGTAACATTTCAGTTTACAAAAATCTGTGGAGTGTTATTTTGGATTCATTTTTGAGGGAGTCACCAGTTTTCTGGAGTAGCTCCCTTGGCATTTTCAGGCATTTTTAAACTTTGTTTCCAGAATAGCACCGATCTTTTACATTCTAATACAGCTGGGTAAGCCGTTATCCCTAGACAGTTTGATGGTCATAAAACCACCATATTAGCGGTATATGACCAGGCGCGCGCTATAATGTTGCTGCGGTCCAACGCTTATATCACAAACTTAAACTCGGTTACGGGTTGAAACCGAGAAAAGGTCGGGAATACGAGATTTAAAAAATGATGGGTCGGGCCATAAAAGTGGGTCGTCGGGCGAAGAAATTTTTTAAGAGTTCCTAACACAGCAGTGAACTAGAATCAAGATGGGATCCTCAAAGGTAATCCCACAATAAACATCGTTACCATATATATATATATATATATATATATATATGCCATGTAAATTAGATATTGGCAACTATAATGTTTCTGTATTATTGGAAGGCTTTTGACACGATATATCGCAGCCAGGGTCATCTATCTATCTATTAGAGATAAACACATAAAGAAACTATACTGAATTGTAAGTCAAGATATCAAAACACAATAATATGAAAATCATACAGAATTTTAAAACAAAACATGGAAACTGTAACTGAGTTTTTAAAGTAAACGAGTTATTAATAAATATAAAGAAAATGCAGAACATATTCTTTTTAGAAACAATTATGTGTAATCCACGGTAAATAGACTTGGGGCCAAACGTTGCTTTCATGTGGAAATTAAGTTCTGCTTGAAAGTTGTATCCAGGTGAAGCTTTCCATGGTGAATATTGAACATATTAAAAATGCGCTGAAGCTGTACTTTAATTTAATCTTCTATACCTAAGAAAGTTTGAGCACTTCATCTCCGTGGATAATAATTTTTTTAGCATTATATATTTATATATTACAGTTAGGTTTTATTGATCAGGTTATTGAATGGATCAGGCAATCTGGAAAACTTCAAAACACAGAAGATTCACAGCTTTTGACGAAACAAATTTAGTAGAACTCGGTGACTATTCTTGGCATTGAATTTCTACAGACTAATAATTGGTACTCATCAATAAAACGTTACGCCATATCATATGTGAGTGGTGGGGGAGGAGTTACGAAACTCAATAAACAGGAAAACCCCGATACCTATATGTGAAACACGTTGGTAATCCTGTTATAAATATATTGCGAATAAATAAATAATATATTTTGTAAATCGGTGTTTCATCTGTTACCTGTTCCATGAAAGTTTTCTTTCCTGTTGAATAATACGTCACTTATTTTAGCATTAAATTATACACATGTTATAGGCCTACGACAAATTGTAAACAGTAGAATAGCGAAAACAATCCGAAACCAACGGTACTGTTTCAGCCATTTTTGTCTAATCGTATTACTAAAACATTTTTCAACAAGATTGAACTTATCGACTGACAAATAAGTATTAATGCTGACGCCTATTATGTTTGTTGTGGGTATAGACAGTTAAAAACCACGAGTGTATAGGTATAAAGAAAGAATTTGAGAGGGGGAGTAGATTAAAGAAAAGTAACCGCTTGTTCGGATGAGTGTTGGCGATGATTTTCTTCCTTGACCACGAAGCTGCCTCGAAGCGTTTCCACTACAATCCACCACAATCTGTTAAAATTATCCCAAAAATATACAAAAAGAGAATCATGATTCACACCTGGCCTACTTTCATCATCACGTACGAGAGCCAAACTCTTGAGCAAGAAATTACGTGACCCCCCCAAAAAAAGTATAAATTTATTTAAAATATATAATAATATATTTAATAAAGCCAAGCGATCGATGAAAATGAATTATTACAATGACATTATTCAAGAAAATAAATATTATATGAAACAGGTCAATTGTAAGGAATATCATTGTTTTCCTTGCTGAATTTGTTATTGAGGGCCAACTTGTTAATAACAAATCAAATATTTCTGAACCTTTTAATGATTACTTTTCCCAAATTGAATTAAAAACTAGTCAGAACGTACCATCGACCAGAACCACACGCACCAAATATCTGCATAACCCCATTTTACATGCTATGTTTATTAACCCAGTAACATCTTCTGATGTGACACATACAGTCAGTAAATTAAAATCCAATACGAGTTATGGCCATGATGAAATATCAACCAAATTATTAAAGCAAACAATTAATAACATAATTGATAAAATCATTCACATTGTCAACAGATCATTTAGTACTGGAATAGTACCTGACCAAATGAAAATTGCCAAAGTAATTCCAATTTAAAAACATTCTCGAAGTTGCTTGAAAAACTTATGTATGATATGGTTTGGTCTTTTTTCAAAATGAAAGATATATTGTATAAACATCAGTATGGATTAGAACAAAGCACTGTACTGTACATCCTTTCATCTGCTTTCTCGAACATTGTGCAGAATCAAATAATAAAAATAACCCGGAATATACCTTGGCGATTTTCTGGGATTAATCCAAAGCCTTTGATGTGATGAATCATAACATTTTACTCCACAAGTTAAATAATTACGGTATTCGAAGTGTTGTCGACACGGTTGGAGAATTAACCTTTAAATAGATCTCAGTACGTTGATATTGAGAAATTTTATTTCTCTCGTAAACATATATCTCGTCCCTCAAGGATCAATCCTGGGTCCCCTACTTTACTCTAGTCTATGTAAATGACATTAGCAGTTCACGTGGAAGTAATATCTTATCTTTTCGGATGACACAACATTATAAACATCTAACTCCGATTTAGACACTCTTTATGATATTGCCAATACAGAGATTAACAAACTTTATATGTGATTTTGTACTAACAAGTTATCTCTTAACGCAAAGAAAACTAAATATATAGTCGTCAGGCCTAAACATAAATCTTGTACTTTTGCAAATCAGTACAAATATATACTAATAAATGGAATTCCACTGAATAGGATTGGTAATAATTGCGTTGAATCATCTATTAAGTTTCTCGGAATCTCAATAGATGAACGTCTCTCATGGCAGAAACATTTATCTCAAGTAAACAGTAAAATTGCTCCTGCTATGTTTACTATCGAACAAGTTACACACATACTATCTCATGCTATACTAAGGAATCTCTACTTCGCCCTAATTCACCCTCATCCTTCTTATGGGATATTGGTATGGGAAAATGCCAACCAAACTATACTCAGGAAAACAGGAATCCGCATCCTAAATAAAGCTGCTTTTAGCACCCATACTGACTCATTATTTCGTTCTCAAATATTGAAACTAGACGATTTATATCAGTACATATCCTCTCTGTTCATATTTGATTACGTAATCAACAATTTGCCCATTTCTTTCGATTAATGTTTTTCCATTAAATACAGATGTTCTAATTAACCATGAGACCCGTCAATCAAATCTAATGTATATTCAGCGATGTCCATCATGTTTCAGCAGTAACATTTCATGATATACATTATCCCAAATATGGAACAAATGGTCAAACCCAGCTTCGTCAAATCATCACTTGTACTTTCCTACTGAAGTTAATCAATATGTAAATTAATGATGTCCTGATGTCACTGTGAATTATTGCTTACGGCTGAATTTAGTTTGTCGTTGTATTGCGATGTACGTTGATCAATCGACTTATTATCGTTATAAACCTTTGTAGTACAGAGAAATCCTTGGGTACGTATCTCTTTCCTGGCGAGAACATAGACCATTCGCGTTCATTATGATTGATGTTTTACGGCCACTTTTAGCGACCTCCAAAGGTACTGAAGCGAAGTCAAAGATGAAATAACCTTCAGATATGCCCGAGCCGAGAGTTTCAACACACCATCAGATAGTTTGTATTTACTCATTTGAAGAATTATCCTACCTACTCGTGTATATTATATCACAGTTAGAGATATACCAATGTAACGCACGGTACACTACGGTCACTGAAAGGGGACAATAGAAGTAGGTGTATAAACGAAAAAATTTACACATGAAAGTAATCAAAACGTTTGAAATTCAGGCATAAAACTTATGCGGAATTATTATCCTAAAATCTGCAAATTCTCAATTTAGTTTTCATCTTTCGAACGTAATATATTAATTAATTAATTAACGCTACTTTATACCAGAACTCTTAATGAACATAGCCACTGATGAATATACCTATTCGATCTGAAAGGTTCAAAACACTATTAACTGTCAAATTATCAAAACCTTATTTATATATAGAAACTTGGTACACACGGCTAGAAACGATATGACAGACCCACAACATGGAGTCAGTTAATCTGCTAAGAAATATGCTCAAAAATGGTACTCAGTTAGTGACCACTTAATTGGAAGAAAAATACACGGATCTTTTTGGTTAAATCTGCATAAATAATATTTTGTTCCGGTATTAACCTATAGTTTGATCACTTGTTCCTCTTGTAAATCTACACTGATACACAGCACTGTCTCTAATTGAGCTATCACCGGGAGCAAGATCAGTTGAAACTAAGAAAGAGTAATTAATTCAGGCCCTTCTGTTGTTGGAAATTGGTACATTTAAGTAATATCCAGAACTTTCTAGAATTTTGAGACTTGGAAAAGTGACGTAAATGCGAATTTAAATCACGTCGAAATGAAGTAATGTATGTGGGGGGGGGGGGGTTATTCCAGTATAAGTTTTGTCGTATTTAAATGAAACATTGACTAAATAATAACAAAGTTGTTCTTTGAGATAGTAACTAAAGATTCTATGAGCAGGAACCGTTAAATATTGAAAATTAATAGGATATGCCACCTTCATTTCAAATTTTGAGGATGAATATAGCTATACTCACAAATATCAGAAATAATGTCAAAATGTATAAACGATCACCCACATATTAAGTAATCGTGTTCAAAGGTATATTTAGTGATTATTATTGTGGAATTTTTGGTTACTGTCCTAAGCATGAAATATTGAAAAAATATTTTGCGAGGGTGGACTGTCCCTTTAAGTTCTTAGAAATTGTCGGTCGTTTTATAGAATTAATTTCTAGGTCAGATGTCTAATATCTGGCTATTAACATTGATGTTGTGCGAGAAATTACTTGTGCTATTGTCACCTAAAAATAAACGGCTTTAAACTACTTTATCGCCAAATAACAACAACTTGATCATCGCGTCATATTTTGTCTTTTAATCGACAAATATCTAGAACGTTATGATGGATACAATTTTACTCCAACTCATTGACGACACACCGAAATAAACTGACATTAAAAAGATACGATTTATTTACTAAAATCGAGTTGTACAAACGTTGTAGGAATAATAACACTGTAATCTAACGAATAATAACATAATTATAATAATTAATATAATAATCATATGGGTTTACACAAGCGCATATAGTCTCCCGTGATGGAATATCTGATTAAAATTCTATTTGTTTTTAACAGAGTTTGTAAATTAGTTTATTCAAATAGAGCACAAAACGTCGTTTGTAAACAGAACAGATATCACAAAATTCAAAACAAACCAAGGCAGTTTATTAAATGCAGTGGGTAGTTGTCAGTAGGTGTTTATCTAGTTCTGAACTATTAGTATGTCTTAATATATAAAATATCACGGATGCAAATAAAGAGAAACGCCGTTATCTTTATATTGGAGAATCTTCCATATAGACACGCCATCAAATTAGTGATTCAGTTATTTAACCGTTATCGTATATCGGTACAAAAAGGTCATTCATTGCGATTCCCTCTTTAAGACTGATAAGAGGATAACAATGGCCCCGTTTTTCTAAACAAGGAACTTACAGGTAGACACCATTAAATTAATATATATTATGTTAGAATTATATCATTATATATCTATAATATAACAAGCAAGGATGCTTTAATTAAGTTGATTAAGGCACGTTATCAAATAATAACAATAATAATAATAATAATAATAATAACAATAATAATAACAATAATAATAACATTAATAATAATAATAATAATAATAATAATAATAATAATAACAATAATAATAACAATAATAATAACAACAATAATAACAACAATAATAATAATAATAATAATAATAATAATAATAATAATAATAATAATAATAATAAAAAAATAATAACATGCCTTAAACAACTTGGGTTGATCTGATGAACTTTACATTGAAAACAGAAATAAAATATGTTGCTGGTTCACCTTTCACAAACACCCTTTTATATATAAATACACTGGTTTATAGGTAATATTGTGTATAGGTAATATATTTGATAGGTAATAGGGTTTATAGGTAATATTATTTTTACCCGATGTATTTTTACTATGATTAGCTAATTTATTCCACATTTTGGCACCTGATGCTCGGAAAGATTGCTCTCCACAGAGCAGAGCTGTGGATGTCCCCGACCGTGAACAAGACTGACGCAATAGTATTTTATATAGCCCCTTAACCAATCCGGGTTGCTCTAATGTATTTTTAAGACCAAATTAAAACATGTTAAAAACTTACGCCCAGATGTCGTGCTGTGAACGATATTTAGTTTTGATTTTACATCGGATCAACAAATCGCTATCTTCACCAGGGATCTTAAAACGTTCCACGGCTTATTCGGGATCGATACACGTCGCACGCAAAGTGGCGTCATCACGAAAGACCTACATCGAGTGGTCGAAAGCCAAAATATGTTTTTATGTTAACATTAAAATTATAGAAGAAATAATATTTTAAAAAATGGGGTAATATCAACACAGTTTTAGACGTTATCTATAAATCTTAATGTTATCGAGATCTTATTTGGGTATAACTACAAAACGTTGTTATTCCGTGTATGTGTCAACATTTCCAAAATCCTTTGAGACTTCTACTTCCATAAATATAAATATTAATAACGTTAGACATACATCAATCTAAATATAAAATGTTCTACACCTCCATATATCGATACATATATACGTAGACTTATATATGTGTCTGGAAAATTTCGACATCACAGATGCTGACCTCAGCTTTATTTTGGATTCGAATAACTAAATAAATCCTACCTATATGAAGCATGTATATTGATTGATACACGTCCGAGTAGTCTGGCGTCGAAGTTCTTCTCTAACCTAAGTGAAAAGTTAGGCCTTTTATAGACCATCAGCGTGTTAACAAACATTACAGCTTGTTCATAACAAAGAGAATGTACACTAACTCAGTATGGACTCACTGAAGTGATTTAACTAAAATAAAAACAAAGTAGCAATACCGCACAATGGATTATTACTGGACTAGAACGAAATATCGTCTCAAACCTGAGTAAATACTACGATTTACTCGAACCTAACAGCTAACCCTCATACGTTTCCGTTCATCACTAAGGGAACGTTCATTCACTTAATTTAGCGTCCCTAAGTATATGCAGTTAGGTGTGGTGGGATCTAAATTAAAGCGCCTATCCACTTGATCTATTTGACCCATGGTCGAGAACAGCGGATTTCAGGCAGATCTCCGATACTGCGAATGACACATCGGGATTATAATAGCTATACATTTAACAAATTTCCTATATCAGTGTAATCTAATTACTCATAATATGGGAAAAAACTCTGTCCGCAGCTTAATACCCATGGAGATGCCTGCCGGAGTAACAAACGACTCCAGGAGTATAAATCCATCAAGCAGCATTGTGTGAATTAATAGGCTGTTTCGCCAGACCACATAAGTGTGTATTTATGTGTCTGTGCGTGTGCGTGTGTGTGTGTGTAACATAGCAGATAATTTCATCGTGTAACCGTCAGAAGGTCGAAACTTTTCCAGGGATTAAATTCTCGGCTCACAACATCGTGGAGGATCGTGTTATAAATAGCCACTGAATAAAAATGGCCTATACTGGAAATAAGTCCTCCCTGTTTCGTGTGTTATTCCTGTTTCGTGTGTTATCCCTGTTTCGTGTGTTATCCCTGTTTCGTGTGTTATCCCCGTTTCGTGTGTTACCCCCGTTTCGTGTGTTATCTCTGTTTTGTGTGTTATCCCTGTTTCGTGTGTTATCCCCGTTTCGTGTGTTATCCCCGTTTCGTGTGTTATCCCCGTTTCGTGTGTTATCCCGTTTCGTGTGTTATCCCTGTTTCGTGTGTTATCTCTGTTTTGTGTGTTATCCCTGTTTCGTGTGTTATCCCTGTTTCGTGTGTTATCCCCGCTTCGTGTGTTACCCCCGTTTCGTGTGTTATCCCTGTTTCCACGTGTTATCTCTGTTTCGTGTGTTATCCCTGTTTCGTGTGTTATCCCCGTTTCGTGTGTTATCCCCGCTTCGTGTGTTACCCCCGTTTCGTGTGTTATCCCTGTTTCCACGTGTTATCTCTGTTTCGTGTGTTATCCCTGTTTCGTGTGTTATCCCTGTTTCGTGTGTTATCCCCGCTTCGTGTGTTACCCCCGTTTCGTGTGTTATCCCTGTTTCCACGTGTTATCTCTGTTTCGTGTGTTATCCCTGTTTCGTGTGTTATCCCTGTTTCGTGTGTTATCCCCGTTTCGTGTGTTATCCCTGTTTCCACGTGTTATCTCTGTTTTGTGTGTTATCCCTGTTTCGTGTGTTATCCCCGTTTCGTGTGTTATCCCCGTTTCGTTTGTGTTATCTCTGTTTCGTGTGTTATCCCTGTTTCGTGTGTTATCCCCGTTTCGTGTGTTATCCCTGTTTCGTGTGTTATCTCTGTTTCGTGTGTTATCCCTGTTTCGTGTGTTATCCCCGTTTCGTGTGTTATCCCTGTTTCCACGTGTTATCTCTGTTTCGTGTGTTATCCCTGTTTCGTGTGTTATCCCTGTTTCGTGTGTTACCCCCGTTTTCCTTTTTTGTGTTTATCCCTGTTTCGTGTGTTATCTCTGTTTCGTGTGTTATCCCCCTTTCGTGTGTTATCCCTGTTTCGTGTGTTATCCCCGTTTCGTGTGTTATCCCCGTTTCGTGTGTTATCCCCGTTTCGTGTGTTATCCCTGTTTCGTGTGTTATCCCTGTTTCGTGTGTTACCCCCGTTTCGTGTGTTATCCCGTTTCGTGTGTTATCCCTGTTTCGTGTGTTATCTCTATTTCGTGTGTTATCCCCGTTTCGTGTGTTATCCCTGTTTCGTGTGTTATCCCCGTTTCGTGTGTTATCCCTGTTTCGTGATCATGAAAGGAAAGATAGCGATCAATCAAAAACCATGCAGATTATTAATACAGTGGGCGTCTGTCATAACCTACAGGAGTTTGTTGTTGTACTGCATTAATTGTCAGCAGTACGAAGACACAGGTCATATGAAGGTAGCTGTTCAATTGATTTGATCAAAGGAAATTGAAAAGTCTTTCATAATTCAAATTTTAAACATCTAAGTTAAATTGATCACCATTAACCATAATAATAATAATAATAATAATAATATAAAAAATTTATATAGCGCCCTATATAACCTGTAAGAAGGTTACTCTAAGGCGCTTGACAATAAATTATTCTATGGATGTAACAGATTTACATCTTAAAAATACATAATTCTTTCCAGCCAAATACATAATATATTCAGCTAGGAAAAGCTGAAACAAAAAGACTAGTTTTTATCTTCTTTTTGAATGTATCAAGGGTCTTGCACTTTCTGATGGTTACTGGAAGATTATTTCATAAGGCTGCAGCAGCCTTTCTGAAACATCTATTACCGTATGTCACTCCATGTGTTGTTGGTACGGCTAAGAATGCTCCAGACTCAGACGGTAGAGACCTTGTCGGCTGCTACGGTACGACAAGTTCCTCTAAGTATTGAGGGGCAGTCCCTTGAAGTGCCTTAAAACTGTACATCAAAATCCTCTACTGCGACCTATATATAACTGGAAGCCCATGCATGGAGTTCAATGTGTTATATGTTCTCTTTTATGAGTGCGAGTGACTAACCTGGCAGAAGAATTCTGTACTTTCTGTAGCCGTGTCATCAGTGTGCTTGGAAGACCATACAGGAGAGCGTTGCTATTATCTAGCCGAAATATTATCAGGGTGTGTGCCAGTATTTTGCAAGCATCCAATGTGATGGTACCGCCTGATATGACCAATATTACGAATTTGATAATAACAGGCTTTGGATATTGCATTTACTTGCCTCTCCGTGTTCAGAGATGTATCAAAATATACTCCTAACTTCTTCACTGACGATGCTACAGAAACGGTATTATTACCTACCTGAAGCCGTAATTCCTCATTCATCCTCCTAACCTGATGTTAAAACTGTGTATCACTGTAGTGTTGTTGTATGGTAAATGTCACAATCTACACAATTCTGGTAGTTTGTGTAAACCGTAAGTGGGCAATATTGAATTAAAAATCTACTTATCTATTCATGGGCATGTAGATATATTTTAGCGGTATGAACATAACTTTATTGTATGGTTAATTTTAATAAACGTTTATTTTTTTCTGGACTCATCCGACGAAGTGGGAGCAAGTATCAAATGGCATTAATTTATATTCTCGTTTATATTAAATTTCTGGAAACTGTACTTCATCTTTACTCAATGCAGTCTAATTTTCGCTTTAATTCGAGACCAACTGAATAGAAAATAAAAATCTTAGACTCAACTACGCATGACATGAATTAATTCATAAAAGATATCGGATTTAAAATAAATTTGTTTTATTAACGATTAGAGTTGGTATTGCGTATTTTGGGATAAATTGTTAATTAACGCATTATAGAATCCGTTATAAATAGAGCATTTTTTATCGTTTGAAGGTGCTGCTTCCGTTCGTGAAAGTTTATTTCTGTTTGAGAAATGTAGAACGTTTTAATTTATTCTGGAAATAAACGATCAAAATTAAATAGGCCTTATTCCGGAATAAGGCAAAGTACGCTAAACACACACGCACGCACACACGCAGGCGCGCGCGTGCACGGACACAAATATCTCCTGGTCGAGAATTTCACGGTATAAGACGTACTAGTAGTAACCAGTGGCTGGTAGTCTATCGTGTTTGATGGACACTCGTCGAGGTTGGCTGTTAAATGATTTATGACCAAGACACATGCTACAACAAAACTTTATATTAAATCCTACACACAACATTACGAGATGACAGATCGTTATTTATAACATTTTACCGGATTAAGACACGTTTATCCTGACCTCTGACCTCTGATGTAATAATCCACGAATTAAAAACTCGAGATTTTAAACTTTAAACTTTAATATAAATATTTATTTATATCTACCTGTAATTTAAGACATCCAATCGTTCATCCATATATTTATTAATTCATAAATTCCGGCGTCTTCGTGGTGTAACTAGTAGGGTTGTTGGCCACCAATTTTTCAGTACATGGGTTAAAATCTTGTTCGTGGCTGTGTCTGAGGAGTGTTTCATTTTTCACTTCGCTTCATTATTTATGTTTGTCGTTCGGTTATAGTCTACCGTATGTACAAAAGTGGCCGCAGAACGGCAACATCTATATTTCATTCATTTATTTAAATAATTAATTAATTAATTCATTCATCCTCAGATTCATCGGACACGAGTTGAGAGTAAACACTAGCTGACTGACTGTCTGAGGGACGAACTGACTGACAGGCTCACTAACTGACTTACTGACTGACTTACTGACTGACTGGCTGACTGACTCACTGACTCACTGATTAACTGACTTACTCACTTACCGACTGACAGACGGACTTACTGACTGACTGACTTACCTACTGACTGACTTACTTACTCACTTACTGACTGACTGACTGAATTACTGATTGAATCACTGAATGACCGACTTACTCACTGACTGACTGACTCACTGGCTGACTGATTCACTGACACACTGACTAACTGACTAACTGACTTACTTACTCACTTACTGACTGACTGACTGACTTGTTGGATGACTGACTGACTGACTGACTAAGTAACTGACTGACTGACTGACTGACTGACTGACTGACTGACTGACTGACTATACTTATGACTGACTGACTGACTTGTTGGCTGACCGACTGACTGACTATACTGACTGACTGACTGACTGACTGACTGACTGACTGACTGACTGACTGACTGACTCACTGACTGACTGACTTACTGACTGACTTACTTACTGACTGACTTACTGACTGTACTGACTGACTAACGCACTGACTGACTCACTGACTGACGCACTGATTGATTCACTGACTGACTCACTGACTGATTCACTGACTGACTCACTGACTGACTGAATGACATACTGACTGACTGACTGACTGACTGGCTTACTTACTGACTGACTCGCTGACTCACTGACTCGCTGACTAACTGACAGTCAAGCATTTCATTTCGATAAAGTCTGTGATAGTATATTGTCAGAAGGGGAGAAGGCATCATCGGAGACAGTAAAGATGTCATCTTTAGACACAATCTCATCTAACAACCAGAGAGATGATCAAAGAACAGATATCACCTGTCACGGGTAATCATCATCTGTCATATATGATCATCACCATCATCATATATACATCATCAACTACTATAATCAATAGTCTATATGTTATGCGAGACCAGTTTACCTGTACGGTGAGACACCTTTGGTTGATAAACACCTTTACTTGTGTATTTTGAGTTATTTTCCCTCGTCGTTGGTCCCAACTGGGATATACGTAGGAGCGGAAACTCCCCCGGGTAAACAAATCCCACAAATCCAGATATGGCCCGGATTCGAACTCATAACCCATAGGTTTGTAGCGCAGCGCTCTAAACTCTGTGTCACGCGAAAAGTCCGAAAACTTTCTAAAAGTCTCTTTTACATATTTCGCTCGCCCATGGCTAAAAATTAATTATGACAGAGATATTGTTAAACAGCGGAGGAGCTGTACTCACCTGGGATATAAAGGTGATGGGAAAATTGGTTAAGAAACACTCTCTAGGTATATAGGTCTTTTACGGTATAATACCTTTATCACGTTTTATTATAACACGTTGTATGGCGCACTAAGTTTGGTAAAATAAAGGTATAATAATACACGAGTATAAATCCTAATTATAAATACATATTATCTTCTCCATAAAAAACTTTAGACAGGTGAGTGTTAGGTAGAGTGTTAAACATTGTGAGAGATGACACATTTCTAAATCCATCCGGCAAACTATTCTACCTTGTGTATGTGTGTGGGGGGGGGGAGGTGTGAGGGGTGAGGAAGGTTTACTTCACTAAATCAATATACGATTTAAATATAAATGTTGATATTTTACTGCCACAATTTAGGCTAGATGGGCCGAGTGACCTCAAAAAGGTAATGAGGCGAAGTGAAAGATGAAACACCCGTTCCGAACTCGGGTGGAATATAAGATGATCATCATTTAGCCATAAAACCTGTACAGACTGTCATAGAATTGTTGTTGTCTTTCTAATTGAACAATAATTTATACAGAACCTTAAGGATCCGGATTCTGATTGACTTAAAAGTCGTTAATAAAACCGAGAAGTCACGGTGTCTGTTCGGTTGTCAAGGTAAACGTTGAATCGTCGAATGGATAGGATACTATTTTATAATGTTTGTTACAACGTCGACTGTAACATTCTAAATCCAGATCACGTGGTCGACGTTATAATCAGATATACCATTGTAACGGGGATGTAACAAAGGTTTGGAAGACTGTAACAAGTGGCCTTTTGTCTGAACGATGGCTTCAGACTGCGTATGTTCTTAAAATGGGACAGGACAGTTCTCTGAATACTGATGTAATGCAATTATTTCTGTGAATATCCTTCTCGAAAATAACAATCACGTTTTATTTTATTTACTCACTCTTGATGAAGACGGTCACCTCTATAAGTACCTCAACACGGTCACCTCTATAAGTACCTCAACACGGTCACCTCTATACGTACCTCAAAACGGTCACCTCTATAAGTACCTCAACGCAGTCACTTCTATATATACCCCAAGACACGGTCAGCTCTATACGTACCTCAACACGGTCACCTCTGTACGTACCTCAACATGGTCACCTCTATAAGTACCTCAACGCAGTCACTTCTATATATACCCCAAGACACGGGCAGCTCTATACGTACATCAACACGGTCACCTCTATAAGTACTTCAACACGGTCACCTCTATACGTACCTCAGCACGGTCACCTCTATAAGTACCTCAATACGCTCACCTCTATACGTACCCCAACGCAGTCACTTCTATATATATACCTCAAGATACGGTCAGCTCTATACGTACCTCAATATGGTCAGCTCTATACGTACCTCAACACGGTCAGCTCTATACGTACCTCAACACGGTCAGCTCTATAAGTACCTCAACACGGTCACCTCTATAAGTACCTCAACACTGGATGACGACAGATCTACCAATATATTTTGGTTTTGACACAATGTGGAATATTCCAACTTTTCTAAAGAAGAAGAAACGTTAATTCGTTATCAAGTTTCCGGAGTTTATACAGCGTCTGCCATTAACTTACGTGTACCTTCTCCCGTTAAACAATAGCCTAAACTCGTATAACTGTATAACACTGACAAAACCGAAACTTAAATATTAAAAATTTACCTTTTTAGGCAACAATTAATTTCTAGATAATTTTAGATTAAACATTATTTGTCTTTCATCGGTCTTAAATTGTGTAAACAAATAAATATTTAAAAAACTTGTATTGATTCTTTCCCAAAAGCATCGTTCGACATTTAAAACGCTTATAATGATAATTGAGCTATTTTTATATAACAATATTATTCGGTGTCCTGTTCACTAGATTTTACTTCGTTTATAGATCGGCATACGGACTATATTCTTTGACATTCCATTAAAATTGACATAATTCTATATAAATATTGTTCTGTTTCTAACATAACACACCAACTCTATATGTCACGAGACAGAGAATTTGGATTAATGTGTCCAAAACTGAGTGATACTACACTGTATATATAGATTTATGTAGACACATAACATACAGTCACACACACACACACACACACACACACACACACACACACACACACACACACACACACACACACACACACACACACACACACACACACATTAGATTACACTGATATAGGAAATGTATAGCTATTATAATCCCGACGTGTCATTCGCAGTATCGGAGATCTGCCTGAAATCCGCTGTTCTCGACCATGAGTCAAATAGATCAAGTGGATAGGCGCTTTAATTTAGATCCCACAACACCTAACTGCATATTCTTAGGGACGCTAAATTAAGCGTGAATGAACGTTCCATTAGTGATGAATGGAAACGTATGAGGGTTAGCTGTTAGGTTCGAGTAAATCATAGTATTTACTCAGGTTTGAGACGATATTTCGTTTTAGTCGAGTAATAATCCATTGTGCGGTATTGCTACTTTGTTTTTATTTTAGTTAAATCACTTCAGTGAGTCCATACTAAGTTAGTGTACATTCTCTTTGTTATGAACAAACTGTAATGTTTGTTAACACGCTGAGGCTATATATAGGGCTTGAATTTTCACTTAGGTTAGAGAAGAATTTCGACGCCAGACTAATCGGACGTGTACCGATATATATGGTTCATATAGGTAGGATTTATTTAGTTATTCGAACCCAGAATAAAGCTGAGGTCAGCATCTGAGGCGTCGAAATGTTTTATATACAGGTTTCTTTTGGACCACAGAAAATTACTGTTGAATGTAAACTGTGGTGTCAAAATAGTTTATGATATGTATGTAGCAAGTCACCATTGAACCACACGCACGTGCTTGTTGCGAGCTGTGGTAACAAATCGTATGTTTTACGTACTTCCGCTTTTTGTACGTAGCCTGCATGTAGCCGCTTTCCTGTGGGCGTGACATATTTGTCGCGTACGAAAAGCGAATTAGCTGGTTCCCACAGGCTGATGAGTAGACCAGACACATGCTTAGGTATACGCACACATTTATCAATATGTGGAGGTATGGAACATTTTATTTTTAGATTAATGTATGTATAGTTGTATTTAGATTTATGGAGGTAGGTCTCGAAGGATGTTTAGATATGTTGATGCTCTGTGCTTGTTGCCTCTTACTATGTACCCTAAAACACACGCACACGCACACGCATACACATACACATACACATACGCACGCACGCACGCACGCATGCACACACACACATACACACACAGAGATGGATGGATGGAGATCATTTCATAATATAATTCTAATTGTTTACGAAAAGCCGGAAATCTACTAACAACCTTATCTGCAAATAGGGCACAAATGATGACGTCGCCACACCCCACACTTATTTTTTGCACCAATTTAATGACGTCACGTCCAGCGCGTGTAAACGTCTAATGACACGTGGAAATCATTTCGGCAAAACGAAAGGATGCAGTTGCCATTATCTCAGAAGATTAACCCGATCAGCTGTTATCAGAGGCAATTCTAAACACGGACATTCCCTTCGTAGAAGTCCCGATAATGGAGTGACATTAGGAGATAAAATTAACGTACTTTGTGCCGTTTGCTAGCTGTGTATGTGTGTTTGTGTGTGTTTGTGTGTGTTTGTGTGTGTTTTGGGAGGGAGGTGGGCATTTTAAAAAGAAAACAAATTTTCTTTTCGATTGTCCGAAATTTAGTTATCTGCGTCGCGGACATCAAAGAGTTCGGCTCGTTTCGTTGCTAATCTGGCTCGAAAATCTTGATCGAGTTGTAATTTGACGAGCGAGTTCTGACATTTGTGAGGCACACGTGGATCAGGCGTAGAGTGGCCGGACGAAAGCGGGGGAGGGGTGCCGTTCTCGTTTTGAATCTAGGTAATTGCCTGTTGATCTTTCAAGCATCTTTGAACTAAGTACCAGGTTAGCGAAAGTGGATTATTGTAGATTTGACGGTAATTAGAACATGTATACTCCTTGGTGGATGAGATGGGTGCCGTATTGTATTTATTTATAGATCAAGGGAAGAAGTAATTTATTTCTTTTAATCAAAATGTAACCAGAAAGTTTCAGGACTTGAGTTTTTGAATATTCATATAAATTGAGAATAAAAGAGAATCTGTTTTAAACTCCACAATAATTTGGGGTAATTAGTACATACATAATCCTGCTGTTATAACATCAACAGTAACAACTATTAATGCTGTTACTACTACAACTGTCACTATTAGAACGATAAGAAGAGCAGCTACAACAACTACTACTGCTACTAAAACTACTACTACTATTACTACTACTATTACTACCACTAGTACTACTACTGCTACTACTTCAACTTCTACAACTACAACTACTACTACTATTACACACACACCTGCGCGCACACACATACACACACGTACGAAAAGCTAATTAGCTGGTTCCCACAGGCTAATGAGTAGACCCGATACATGCTTAGGTATACGCATACATCTATCAATATGTGGAGGTATGGAACATTTTATTTTTAGATTAATGTATGTATAGTATTTATTTGTATTTAAATTTATGGAGGTAGGTTTCGAAGGATGTTTAGATATGTTGATGCTCTGTGCCTGTTACCTCTTTATATGTACCCTAAAACGCACATTGGCGTGCCAGACATCTTATCTATTTCCATCCAGATTCCTTATTACACCAATGTAAGAAAGTTATGTCGTTATTACAACATGTTTGAGTTTATTAGCCTTGTTATGTATAATGTAGAATCTATATTGTTGTCCTCTTATGTGGTCTGGCGAAACGACCTATTAATTCATACAATGCTGCTTGGTGGATTTATACTCCTGGAGTCGTTTGTTACTCCGGCAGGCATCTCCATGGGTATTAAGCTGCGGACAGAGTTTTATTCCCAAATTATGAGTAATTAAGTTACACTGATATAGGAAATTTGTTAAATGTATAGCTATTATAATCCCGACGTGTCATTCGCAGTATCGGAGATCTGGCTGAACTCCGCTGTTCTCGACCTAGGGTCAAATAGATCAAGTGGATAGGCGCTTTAATTTAGATCCCACCACACCTAACTGCATATACTTAGGGACGCTAAATTAGGCGTGAATGAACGTTCCCTGATTGATGAACGGAAACGTATGAGGATTAGCTGTTAGGTTCGAGTAAATCATAGTATTTATTCAGGTTTGAGACGATATTTCGTTCTAGTCCAGTAATAATTCATTGTGCGGTATTGCTACTTTGTTTTTATTTTAGTTAAATCACTTCAGTGAGTCCATACTGAGTTAGTGTACATTGTTTTGTGGTGAACAAACTGTAATGTTTGTTAACAGGCCGAGCCTAACTTTTCACTTAAGATAGAGAAGAACTTCGACGCTAGGCTAATCGGACGTGTACCGATATATATGGTTCATATAGGTAGGATTTATTTAGTTATTCGTACCCAGAATAAAGCTGAGGTCAGCATCTGAGGTGTCGAAATGTTTTATATACAGGTTTCTTTTGGACCACAGAAAATTACTGTTGAATGTAAACTGTGGTGTCAAAATAGTTATGATATGTATGTAGCAAGTCACCATTGAATCAAACGCACGCTTTTTGTACGTAGCCTGCATGTAGCCGCTTTCCTGTGGGCGTGACATATTTGTCGCGTACGAAAAGCGAATTAGCTGGTTCCCACAGGCTGATGAGTAGACCAGACACATGCTTAGGTATACGCATACAGGGCGCCTCCGTGGTCTAGCGGCAGCGTGCTGGACCACAGTACTACCACCCGTGTTCGAATCCCGGCGTGGGCATATCTGAAGGTTGTTTCGTCTTTCACTTCGTCTCATTACCTTTGGAAGTCGCTCGGCCCATGTATGTATAGTTGTATTTGTATTTATATTTATGGAAGTCAGCAAGAAAAGTCTACAAAGGTTAACAGTTTCTAGATTCTGGTTTGAAATTTAAAACTAGCTAGGGAATTCTGGTATAAATATTACTGGCAAAGTAAATACTTTAGACACATGCACTTGATAAAGGTTTCTTATAACCGAAACTAGTGGTGCTATTTTGGGCTGAGTGAAAATACTATTATTTCTGTTATTGTCGGAGGTATTAGAATTATTATCATAATAGATATTATATGTACTGATATATATGCTTTATTTCCAGTTATAGCTGCGTTATATATGTACTAATATATAAAATTTGTTTTCTATTTAGGTAGTAGTCGTTTGATCATAATTCTGTAAGAATTATAAACATCACGAAAACCTGAGCCCACGCCTTTATTATATGTAACATAAAACACACACACACACACACACACACACACACACACACACACACACACACACACACACACACACACACACACACACACACACACACACACACACACACACACACACACACACACACACACACACACACACACACACACACACACACACACACACACACATACACACACATACACACACATACACATACACATACACATACACATACACATACACATACACATACACATACATAACACACATACACATACACAACACACACAAATAACTACAAACTAATATATATATATATATATATATATATATATATTATATATATATATATATTCTGTTAATATAAGAAGGGGGGAGATATAGGAATACATTTAGTTAGTATGATTATTGTACAGACATATTGAGATGTCTATTAGAAGTACCAAGGTGATTCATTCAAAAGAAGTAAAGAGGTGATTATATGAAGATGAAACTATCATTTGGTTGATGCAGAGATACAAATGTACTGATGTAGAATCGCTGACTGCGTTGACGCACGCATAGGAGGTGACTGCGTCTTGAGGTACGTACAGGGGCTACGGGAGTATTGAGGTCGAGAGGTGGTCGTGTTAATGTATCAGGTTGGAGAGGTACTGATAGCGAGAGAGACCGAGAGAGCAGCCACTTTATAAAGACAGATATGTTACTGTAATCCTCCAATAACAAGCCGATGATATCTCGATGTAACATTTTAACATTTTAATGTTTATCTTGTTACCAACGGTCGCCGATTAAGGTCGTCCTTCGGCCTAAACAATACGCCGGCATCAATTTGACTGACACCTGTCACATCATTGTCACCTTCGTCTGTTCGGCTTCGGCTCAGATCTGCCAAGCGATATTTTTGACCCTGTTGACCTATTTTACACCGATGGGTTATTTCCTGTTGGATAAAGGGATTAAGCCGGGGAATGAAATGAGATCGATCAAGGGTCATTATGTAGGCGGTGAGTAGGTGTTAAGGTGAATAACTGAGCTCTTTATATAGGTCACACCTAGATTATCTGGTTAACCGGATGTTGGTGTGGTGGGGGTGGACTGGTTTGGGAAAGACAGCTCACAGCCACAGCTAGGAGTCGTACCTAGGTACTTAGTAAGCGCTATGCATGTGCTAATCAATATTATTGAAGTATGGAGTGGTTAGCCTAGTACGTAAATGTTAAATAGGTGTCAATTAGGTGTTGAGTAGGTGTCAATTAGGTGTTGAGTAGGTGTCAATTAGGTGTTGAATAGGTGTTACGTCGGTTTACAATAGGTGTTAGACAGGTGTTGAATGTGTTAGCTCCCCCTCTCTCTCCTGCTATCTCTCTCCCCCCCCTCTCTCTCCCATCTCCCCTCTCTCTTTTCCCTTCCCCCTCTCTCTCTGTGTCTCGAGTAGGTTCGATAAGTGTTGAATAGGTGATTTTTAGGTTCTATAAACGTCGCATTAAGCTTATTCAGATAAAGCCGACTGCATCAGTTCTACGGTTATTTCCCGAATACTTAAAAAATATTATAATTTATTTAAATCATCACATATAACGAAGATTGGATATGTTTCTGGAACTAATCCAGTGACCATTAAAACATTAATTTATGTGTCTATTATGACGTCATATATCATACTCCACACTTTGCTGTATTGATGCATATATTACGGGAATATTCGTAGTCATTGTAACAATAGTCGAATAAAATTGATGTTTTTAATTATCTAAAATCACATACTCGTTTCTAATAATGTGACATCCAGCGAGGTACATCATATGCTTGTCCAATGTCTATTTTGTACACTCCCCAGGTACCTTTCCATGGCATGACTGTTAGCGAGGATGGCCACAGATTTCTATCATCGGGCTTCAAATCCAGGCCTAACTAAGCCTGAAGGAAAGACGTTACGTCAGTCGTCACCTCAACTCATGACCTTTGGAGGTCACGTGGCCCATTTAGCCTACCGTGTGCACAAAACAATTATTGTACAGTCCTCACACATCACCACTCACAGAGGGGTATACCGTGTTGGACTGCCAGTTACTAAGCGATAACTAATCCCAACGCTCCTATAGCCCTCCCTAGCAACCAACCCCCCGACCCTCCCCAGTACCCACCCACCCCCCCGATCAACTTGCTGTAGCGTTATGACTGAGCGAACCCGTGAACGCATGAATCCTCAGTGGAACAGTGGTAGATCCGAGCCTAGAACCCCGGCTTTTTTGTTCGCCACTCTACCAATGTACTCTGTCCCTGCTAAGGCGAGATGGAAATAGTTTCGATCCTACGTTCGGCGGGGCGGGGGTGGGTGAGGGGGTGGGCGGCCATTAAGCGGGGAGCTGGTTTATTTTTGGAACTCTCTTTAAGTGAGATGAAGCAAGCCGCCATCTTGTTTTTATAAACTGTCAACATTTGATGGGATTTAGTGACAACTAACGTGATATATAACGATGGTTCTATCGAATATGACGTAACCACATGGTTACTAAATGGTTCTGTCAATACGGCGATAGATCAGTGACGGGAAGGGGTGTGGTGTGTGGGTGGGTGGAGGGCTAGGACAGGCCGAGACAGGACAGAAGGGGACACGATGGGACGAAGTGGGAGAGGATGTGCTCGGATAGGTTGTGAGATGAAACGTTGGGATACGATAGGACCGGGTCGGGGTGGAATGGGCTGAGATAGGGCAGGCCAATCTAGGACTGGTCGGGATAGGTCAGGACGAGGTCAGAATGGGCAGGACGGGCCAAGACAGAGCTGGGATAGGATAGGACCGACGTAAGCGACGAGGATAGGTCGAAAAAGTCGGCAAGTGATAGGGGAATATAGGACAATTTAGGGTGGGATGAGACATGTTACTATTGTCTAGGGCAGGAAAAAATAGGTTAGGACAGAAAATTATGGTTTAGGAGAAACTGGCCTAGGTTATATAAAGTCAGAACAGCGTGAGGTCGGGTAAGATAACATAGGATCGGCTAGGACGGACTAGGCCAGGCTAGTGCGTTAAATGATATGCTAATGTGAGCTAGGACGAACTAGGACTGAATAGGACAGTCTATGATAGGACAAAGGAGAAGAGGACCGAACAACAGAACTTTAGATTGTAGAGAATAAAATAGGATGGAATAAATTTAAAAACAGGATATTTATTAAAGCAAAAAGGCTAAGATAGGATAGGAGAAAATAGGATAGATAGGACAGGATATGCTGAGCCTGGATAGGACAGTGCGTGATAGGATAGTCTCAGATAGGATATTTTAGAATATATTACGACAGGATATAATAGGATAGTCTAGGAGAATTCAGGATAATCCAGAACGGACTAAAAATCTAGAATACGATAGAATTATTTAGGATATTTAAGATAAATATATCATGATCATATGACCTAAGATAGACCTACGGTAGGGCAGGATCAGACAAGCTAGGCCATGATCAGACAGGCTAGTAGAGGATAGGACAGGCTAGGACAGGATCAGACAGGCTAGTAGAGGATAGGACAGGATAAGACAGGCTAGTAGAGGATAGAACAGGCTAGGACAGGATAAGACAGGCTAGTAGAGGATAGGACAGGCTAGGACAGGATAGGACAGGCTAGTAGAGGATAGGACAGGATAAGACAGGATAAGACAGGCTAGTAGAGGATAGGACAGGCTAGGACAGGATAAGACGGGCTCGGATAGATTACAACAGGACAACGACGTTTGCGGAATTCGGGAAAATTTAAGACAAAAACAGGATCAGACAAAACGGGCTGGGAACAAATTAGGTAACATACGCCCACACAAAGACTGACGACTAGACTAGACTGACCTAGACCACCAGCCACATAGACTTGTCTAGCTCATCATTCACATAGACTGACCTAGGCTATCAGTTACACAGACTGACATAAACTATCAGTCACATAGACTGACCTAGACTGGCAGTCACATAGACTGGCCTAGATTATCAGTAACATAGACTGGCCTAGATTATCAGTAACATAGATTGACGTGACCTGAATAAATGATTTTATTGAAAGTGTTTATTTTTTAGTGAAATAAAGAATGACACAGTAGTCTGAGTATAAGTCATTAATATAATATAATATATATATATATATATATATATATATATATATATACAAAATCAGTTTAATCATGCATCAGTAATATGAGTATCTGGATCTGTCCACTCAAATGTAGGTGAGTATCTGGATCAATCCACTCACTCACTCACTCACTCACTCACTCACTCACTCACTCACTCACTCACTCACTCACTCACTCACTCACTCACTCACTCACTCACTCACTCACTCACTCACTCACTCACTCACACTGACTCACCGACTCACCGACTCACCGACTCACCGACTCACCGACTCACTCACTCACTCAATCACTCACTCATTGACTTATTATACAATGATCGGCCAATAACTACAGACCGTTAAAACGAGATATAAACGTTTAGCGAATAAAGGATTAGTTTTTTTTATACCACTGATGTATGCCAGATGACTTCTGATCCGGAGATTTCCGGATCCTAACTATATCGATGCCTGTTTCGGGATTGCGGACGTCTGACGCTTTGTGGCGTGAGGCTGGTATAAGTCTGTATGATTGGTTATAAGAATATATAAAATATTAGAATTTAAAAAAAAATCCCGGATTACGTCTCTGTGTTGGTCTTGGTAGTGTGATGATTGTGGGTCAACCTGAATCTGTGTGTGTATATATCCACACACACACACACACACACACACACACACACACACACACACACACACACACGCGCGCACACACACACATACACACACGCACGCACGCACACGCACACACGCACACACACACACGCACGCACGCACGCACGAGAGAGAGAGAGAGAGAGAGAGAGATAAAGAGAGAGCTATAAGTTACCAAATTAGATCACCGGTAGCACATTTTATTGTCTGTTAATCACCTTGCTTACGTCACATTAAAGCTCCTGTTATATACACCCAGTACGTTAAGTTGGTCTTCCATGGTATATGAGACCGTTTGTGCTCTGATGCAGAAATTATAGGCCCCCTGTTTACTGTCTGTGCGTCTACCGCTCCCCCCTCTCTCTCCCCCTGTGTGTCTGTCTGTCTGTACGTCTGTCTGTGTGTCTGTCTATCTCTCTGTCTATATGGTAATCTATCTAATAGTTTGTGGGCATGTCTGTTAATATCTTTGTCAGTGAAAATGTGAGTGAGTGAGTGAGTGAGTGAGTGAGTGAGTGAGTGAGTGAGTGAGTGAGTGAGTGAGTGAGTGAGTGAGTGAGTGAGTGAGTGTACTAAGCAACTGGTTGGTCCATCCGTTCTTCCATCCGTCCGTCCGTCAAAGAATCATTTATTTATTCATCCGTTTGTTCTTTTGTTCCTTCCTTTTATTATTTGTTTTTCATTTATTCATTCATTCGTTCGTTCTTTCTTTCGTTCAGACATCTATTCAATCAGCCATTATGTGCCTCTGTCCAGTACACTGACTGACTGACTAACTGCCTGACTGCCTGACTGACTGACTGACTGACTGACTGACTCACTGACTCACTCATCACTCACTCACTCACTCACTCACTAACTCACTCACTCACTCACTCACTCACTCACTCACTCACTCGCTCACTCACTCACTCACTCACTCACTCGGTGAAGTACGCACGCATACACAGGGACTGGTGAGACACTACCCATGTCTGAGCGTAAAAGGTTGCCTCTATGGATTAAGTACCCTGACGAATCGTCCACAGTTCACGTTTCGAGATTCCCTGCGCCAGTGCCTTACTCCACACTGATAAAACACGCACGCACCCCCCCCCCCATACACACACACACACACACACACACACGCACGCACGCACACATAGCTGCCTAAGCTTCACATTTGCTGATCAGAAATCCAAACTGGCTGAGAGTATCCTAACTATACGACTTCAGTGTGTACTGTGACTTTAAGTTTGTGTACGGACCTGTGTAACAATATGAGTATGGACCTATATGAGTACCATGACATCAACAATATGAGTATGGACCTATATGAGTACCATGGAAACAACAGCCTGAGTAAGAATCATTATGGCTATTTAAACTACGAAAATATTCCGAAACGACTGAGTAGCTGAGTGTTTCAATATTAATACTCATAGCTTCATCTTTAGACAGGAAGTCGTATATCCAGAGGAAGTGACGTCATTAAGGTCGGGTAAGTGTTAGACTTGTTTTATGTTGTTCATGTTTATGGATAATAAAATATTATTATGTCACATGAATATGTAAAGGACTTATAAACAATGCTAAGGAAACTGATACTTATGCACGCACGCACGCACGCACGCATGCACGCATGCACGCACGCACGCACGAATTTATTTCCAAGCAGATATAGTCTGGATTGCTTATTCCCGATGCATCTTGTTGAATGGTGATTATAAAGTGATCAGTTCTGGATCGGTTTACTATATCCAGATTTTAGTGTTATCCTGATGAGATCTATGATGTGATCTCTGGAAATTGGGTGATTGATGAATTGTCAGATAATAGGTGACTATTTGATGGTATAATGTGTCATCACCATCTTCACCATCTTCATTATAATAATAATAATAGTAACCGTCATCGGCATCATCATCATCATCATCATCATCATCATTATCGTTATCGTCGGCATCATCTTCATCATCATAATCATCATCATGGTCTTCGTCATCGTCGTCAACGTCATCATTATCATCACAATTATCACAATCAGCATCATCATCATCATCATCATCATCATGGTCTTCGTCATCGTCGTCAACGTCATCATTATCATCACAATCATCATCATCATCAGCAGCAGCAGCAACATCATCATCATCATCATCATCATGCTGATCATCCATGTCCACAGATAAATTCGATATTTATATTTTACACGAGCGTTAGCGGTTTGGGCCCAGCGATAGAACGATAGCTTATAAAACGTAATTTCCCAGGTTCGAATCCCCCTTGAACGACTCAGTTTAAAGTGAAAGGCGATAGTTTAATGCGTGTCAATGTGCATTACAAACGTCAGCAACGAACACGACATTGAATAACGTGTTGAGAATGGTTCTGGATGGTACAGGTCTGTTTCTCAAGAAGGCGAAGTTTAACGTTGGTTTTTTTTGGCCAACAAAGTCCTTAGTCTCCTCCATAAAAGCAGAAAACGCCAGCCGAATGGCAGGAATTTTAATTCCTTAGAAATTTAGTGTCTGTCTCGATGAGAAACTTAGAACTTGGTTTAGTTTTGTCACTTGTCACACGTGAGACACATCCTGGGTGGGGGGGGGGGGTGATTATGACCAGGATATAGAATATCTAACAGAATTAAACAATCGCTTTTGAGGTCTAAAGCCGAGATTCCATTAACGCGATATATGCGAATGCGACATTGCAGTATCCATGCGTTTTGAACGCCCCCTCCCCCCCCCATCTGACCTATTTTCCTTGGGAATTCCTGCCCGGGTCGTAAAATTCAGGATTCAACCTTCCGATTCGCATTCGCGCCAATCGCTACACGGAGCGGTCCGTTTTGTCGTATTCGCAAATCGTGTACGCAGTCACACGGATGGAAGCATGCTCGTACGTTTACCCGTTCTCCATCTTTTGTCGTAATTCGTATTCGTATAGGGAATCTCGACTTAAGCTACAAAGGGTCGCCGAATGAACTAATTTGTCGCATATTTCCATTTTAATTCCTATTTATTCATCCATCAGTCAGTTGAAATAATGTTATTGTAATGCTTAATGTTTTGAAAATGGTCGATTCTTAAACCTATACTGAGATTAAAATTACAGGGTTCTTACAGACATATTATTTGGGGTATTATTAAATTACATATTATTTGTACAGCGCCTTTGGCTGGCTCCTGCTAGTAAGGGCGCTTTATTAAATATACATTATTATTATTATTATTATTATTATTATTATAGTAATAATTATTATTATATGTTACACTCCATGGCGACGGTGGGGGGTGGGCAGGTGGTCGTGGTCTGGACCAGTAAATCGAGTATAACCGAATTCTAGTGTAACGCCTGTCAGTCGGGTGTTTCATTCTTCAATAAAAGGCTCCACCAGTCTGACCATTTCACTCCTCTAGTATATATCCATTCGGTCACGTGTCCCAGATGAGATCAGCGCTCGAAGTAAACAGTCAGACAGCGGCTTCGTCAAACAATGGGAAGATCACCAAGTGTAGCAATATTGCTGTTGTTTTGATCTATTATCTTTAATTATTTATATCGAACATTTGTAAATAACGAATCAAGCATTATATGGGACATTTGGGAACAATCTTAGGCGACTTTTCCTAATGTTTTGTATTCAATAGTTTGATGATTCATGGCATCACAGTAGGTAATTATGCCATTTATGGAGTATTTCCTTTCTTGCTGATGTCGTTCAAGTTAACGTCCGCGAATTGAATTTGACTCCGTCGACCGCGAAAATAATATCACGCGTATAATAAGACGTCAACAGTATTATTAAATATAGTTCATATTTTTATGTTTATTTAATTTCAAATATAATTAACTTATCCACCACCCTTCGGCGTCTTCGCTGGCAGATTGATTTGATTTGTTGTTCGGGGAGAATCCCCAGGCTGTCGCTTATTCAGCACAGGCTCTATGTTGGAGTGGTTGAGAAATTTCCCCCCCCCCACCACTTACAGGGGAGCAGTACGGAAAGATGGAGCCGAAATACCCGGAGTTTGGTCACTGCCAGAGTGTTTTACGTCCTCGGGGGGTCTCTGACATCCCCCTTTATTTTTAATGATTCAGTGGAGACAGCAACGCCATTTAACGTGGTCAGCCACCAACGATGTGGTGAGCCGAGAAATTAATCTCGACCTCTTTCCTGGGATCGAACCTGTGACCCTTGGCACCAACTGCCGGGTGCTTAACCGATGGAAGGACTTATATTCGATATTTTGTAGTTTTATATACCTCCAAGCCAAATGAAAATCTCATATGAATCTCGTATGAAAATAATAAATTCATTATAAATATTTTTGATTAGATACCTAAAATAAGATGAGTAGAAATAGGGAATCCGTACAGATGAAGCTGCGATTCGAACCGGTGTTCTCTCGGATTTCAGCCCAATCACTCTATCGTTTAGTGACCCGGCTGACCTTCCCTGAGTAACTGTTCGCATATTTAGGGGTCATTACGTGTCCGTGTATCCGTCCCCAGAATGGGCCATTCCTTATCGTTTAGTCCGTCGATTGTTTGCCAATTTTGAAGATTTACAGCTTATATTTCGGCATATTTTCGTGTTGTTCTTGATTTAGAACGACCTCGCTATAGATGAAGGTCAACTCGCTGTCACCGAAAGTGTTAATATTCCCCCGAAAACGTCGACACACACACACACACACTCACCTCCGGGGACGAACTGCTACACGGAAGTGACGGTGTCACGTGATACGTAGAACAAAATGGCCGACGATCTACGGACGGCAGATTCTACGTATATTTGTTTGTAGATTGTGCAGACATTTTGTTGATGATTGTTTGTGATAGATCGTGTTTTTTTTTTTGGCGGGGGCAAACTATAGTATTTTGTTAATGGCTGCTTTGTTGATTATATGGTTAGATAATTGATAAGGAAATAATAAATGTTCAACTGAACCGATAGACAGACAGTCGTCCATACGGACGAATAAACAGACAGACAGACAGACAGACAGACAGGACAGGATAATTCCGTGCAGGTGAAAAGCTAAATGGGTCATACAACTGGCAAAAGCTATGTGGCGAATTGAGAGATCAAATATTCTTCTGACAAAGTTAGGACGAGTTTGACACACAATATATATATATATATATATATATATATATATATATATATATATATATATATATATATATACGCATATATAGTCCATGATCTAACTGGGGCGACTCCATGGTCTAACGGTAGTGTGTTGGATCACAGATCACTACCACCTGAGTTCGAATCTCGGCGTAGGCATATCTGAAGGGTGTTTCATCTTCGACTGCGCTTCATTACCTTTGGAGGTCGCTCGGCTCATCTAGCTTACCATGTGGCCATAACACATCAATCATCCGTGGACTAACTAATAGCGCCATTGGCTACCGATCCCTACCCACTGAATTTAAATCTCGACAAGTGCCTGATGGGTGTTTCATCTTTCACTTAGCCTCATTAACCTTCAATGTCGCAATATATATATATATATATATATATATATATATATATATATATATATATATATATATATATATATATATATATATAATTCAAAAATTCTTTATATAATAATACAAAGTTGTGGGTAATATAATGATAAAGAACCACATAGGATACACTACAGTAGACAGACAGAGAGACAGATCCAGAGACAGACATAGAGGCAGACAGACATACAGACAAATGAAAATTTAGACAGAGACATATAGGTAGGCAAATAGACTGGCATATAAACAAACATGTAAACATACATACAGTAAAAATACAGATAGATAAACAGACAGACAGACAGACAGACATAGACAAATATGTACACGTAGACAGGCAAATAGAAAGACTGACATAGACACATATAGACAGGCAGTCAAGCAGATATACATACATACATACATACATACATACATACATACATACATACATCTAGACGGAAAGAGAAGACACACACACACGCGCGCGCGCGCGCACGCGCGCACACACATTAAGATAAGAGATACAGTCAGATAAAAAGATAGACAGACAAACAGACAGAAAATAACGACATATAACCATATACACAGACATACAGACCGGCAGACAGATAGACTGACAGACAGACAGAAAAACAGACACGTAAACAAACCGACAGACAGACATACAGACAGACACACCCTTCAGCCGCAAAGCCAACGATATATAGCCTTTAGACCTCAATAGATAATATTTATCTCTTTTAGCTGGTGACATAAGATGTAGATGAGCGAAGTGATGACACGTCCTGTCTCATATATACCTAACATATAGACCCCCATAGCTGGCATATATAGCTAGTTACGTATAAATACATCCCTGTCTGTACTAGACACGGATGATGGGCTATGTTGTTGTTGTTGTTGTTGTTGCACATAGATGTATCTCTCAACAAGGTACCGAGTTTTATTGTCTCGGAGATTAACGTCGATTAACGTCTATTGCGGGCACCTCCGTAGTCTAGCTGGTAGCGCGGTTGGCCACAGATATCAACCACCCGAGTTCAAATCTCGGCGTAGGCGTGTCTGACGGATGGCTCATCTTTCACCTAGCCTCAGTACATTTGAGGGTCGTTCGGCCCATTTACCTTACTTCGTGCACAAAAGTGGCCGTAAAACATCACAAACATCCGAACACATAACCTTAACCCATAACCGAAGGTGGCCGACAATTTCCGAAAATTCCCGAACACCGATCAGCGTCGGCGAGTCTCTCCGAGTGTATACCCGTAACCATGGTAAACAAACATTAGTTGTCAAAGTGATGACAACAAGAAGATCTCGAACACTAACAGGTACCATTAAATCAAGTGGTATATGTTAGTAACTAACATCATACAGCCAACATCATTCGAAAAGTAGGAAGGCGTCTCCGTGGTCTAGTTGGTAGCGCGTTAGACCACAGATCACTACCACCCGTGTTCGAATCTCGGTGTGGACATATCCGAAGGGTGTTCCATCTTTGACTTCGTCTCATTACATTTGGAGGTCGCTCGGCCCATTTAGCCTACCTTGTGCACAAAAGTGGCCGTAAAACATCAACCATCATCATCATCGTTCATTCCTGTATTAGTTGATTTTATTTATTTATTGTTGACTGTGTGGGGCATTAGGCGAGAAAATTCCTCCGTCAGATGGCGCGATAATCGAATTGAGCGCTTTTTTATTTGTATTTATGACTGATAGCTCCACGTTATTTTGCTTACATCAGTTAAATGATGGGCTCCAGGGGGCGCCAGTGGCATTGTGTACCTGAGAGGACAGTGACTGATTATAGCGATTTATCTCTGTATCTCCCTTATCTGTAAAGTTCACGTGATGTTTTATATATATATATATATATATATATATATATATATATATTAGATCATATGCCGCCAGTGTCTACAAGTCTCAGTTTCTGTCTGCAAAATTCATTGTACTAAATAATAAAAATAAAACAAAATAGATTTGCATTGAAACATGATATATATATATATATATATATATATATATATATATATATCAGAGAGAGAGAGAGAGAGAGAGATGGTAAGCTAGATATCAATTACATTCAGCCATGTTTTATTTAAACATCTGGATTACATTTTACGAGTTGTACGTTTTGTGTCGGCTGAGTTCAGAAGTCAATAAATCATTGGCAAATCATCATTGAGTCATCGCTAAATCATCAGGTGAGTTTGGGATTCTACTAAATCCCACGGGAAGTCATTACGGCCGGCCAGGAAATGTCAACTAACGAGAGGATCTCGTACACAATATCCGAATCTCTCATACATCATCGGAGATAGGTGGCGCCTCTAGCGAATTGCTAGCGTCGCCGTCCTCCGGTCTAAGAAGCCAGATCCGAGAACGAAGTTACGGCTCTCCGGATTGCTCATTGTGCGAGCGGCAACAGACAGACTAGAGATGGCGCCACCGTGGGACACCTGTCGCCAGATGGCGCCCCTGGCGAAGCCCGTGTCTCCTAATGCAATTTGGCCGACACATTTCCCGATCTCAATCAGGTTTTCCTGACAATGACTCGGAAGAAACTCAATCTGGAACACGTCTCAATTCATGCCGCTCAGGTCAAGGTCGGAAGCATCCCTGAGGCCACCTAGCGGACCAAAGATCAAACGTGTTTAAACCGATTTGTTTCTTGAACAGACGAAAGACAATACGTCTGTCTGAGGATGATATAATGATCTGTCTGAGGATGATATGATGGTCTGTCTGAGGATGATATGATGGTCTGTCTGAGGATGATATGATGGTCTGTCTGAGGATGATATGATGGTCTGTCTGAGGATGATATGATGGTCTGTCTGAGGATGATATGATGGTCTGTCTGAGGATGATATGATGGTCTGTCTGAGGCTGATATGATGATCTGTCTGAGGATGATATGATGGTCTGCCTGAGGATGATATGATGGTCTGTCTGAGGATGATATGATGGTCTGTCTGAGGATGATATGATGGTCTGTCTGAGGATGATATGATGGTCTGTCTGAGGATGATATGATGGTCTGTCTGAGGATGATATGATAGTCTGTCTGTGGATGCTATGATGGTCTGTCTGAGGATGCTATGATGGTCTGTCTGAGGATGATATGATGATAAAGTGACGTGAGATATGTTTGGTAATGTGTTAACTGATAGACTGATCTACTAGAAGACTGATTGATAGATCAATAGGGTCATCAACCCACCGATTGGCTGACTGACTTACTGTCTGACTAACTAACTGGCTAGCCGACAAACTGACTGACTGACTGACTGACTGACTCACTCACTCACTCACTCACTCACTCACTCACTCACTCACTCACTCACTCACTCACTCACTCACTCACTCACTCACTCACTCACTCACTCACTCACTCACTCACTCACACACACACCCAATCAATCAATCAATCAATCAATCAATCTTCGTACGGAAATCAACAGGAGACAACGTTCAACCGACATCCAACCAACATCGCATCACTACCGAATCGTGACGTCACGATATACTCAAGCGATGTCGTCACAGTTAACGATGACGTTATTTATTACGTTGAGTGAACATCAACCGATGAGGGCATAAAGGCATCCGGCGTTTGCCGGACGTTAGTGCTGCCCCCTGCCGGAGTCCGGCCGTGCCATAATCCCTGGGATAACGGTCGTAATACATAAACACACGGCGCCCAGTCCGATCCTGGTAGCCTGGTATAACCTGGTATAAACTGGTATCGGCTGGTACCAGGGGACGCACTGATCCGTGGATTACCGGCCACAACCGAAAATAGCTTTATTTGTCATAAAGCATTATATTGACACAGGAAACGGAACGTATCACGTCGAAAGGAACACGTGTGTGATGAGGTAGACCTGGGAGGCGAAAGTACTTCGGTACAATCGTAGAGTGGCCGATCGAAATTCGAATGGACACGGGTTTGAATCCCAGAAGCCCTACCCGGTGTTATGTAGCAGTTATAAAGTGGGACGTGGCTGAGTGGGCAGGGCGAGGGGACGAGGTAGAGAGGATAATACGCCTCTGTCGAGAGCAAGACTCGGTATAGTCCTGTGGGAGTTGAAATTTTTCGGGATTGCATAGGAATATATCTAGGTGATAAAAGCAAGGATCGGGGAATAAAATGATTGAAGATTACGGAGGTGATATATTATGATCCATTTAACGTGAGGCGATGGTAAACACGTATTGGGATATGTACGGGATATGTGCGGGATATGTACGGGCAGATTTTCCTCCGGGCCAAATGCGGATATTGTTAGCGTTTTCTGTTCATAACTGATCCCGTCGTCGTAAATGACGTCATAAAACCTACTGACGTCGGCACAAAGACATGGCTACGGTATGACGTAGTGCGATACGTGAATTATGACTGACAGCCACGGAGAGGATATTGATTTATTTGTCAGTGAATATTAATAATTTTTGTATTAATTATATTTTAAAAAGGAAACGGTGATCAGTGTTCCGTGATTTTGACACTTCAAAGTCAGTTAGCCCAACCAATCGACTAGTAACTGAATCAGTAGGTGGGTAGATGGATGAGTGAGTGAGTGAGTGAGTGAATGGGTGACTGGTTGAGTGAGTCAGTGAATGAGTCAGTCAGTCGGTCAGCCAGTCAGTCAGTCAGTCTGTCAGTCAGTCAGTCAGTCACTCACTGTAGCATCCACTCACCTACTCATTTACTCAGTCACTCACTCACCCACTCATTCACTCGCCAACGTCAATCAACCAGCAAAAAGCTAAACATATCTTTCACTTCAGTAACCAGTTAATCTAATCCATCTGTTTGTTCACACAGATGTTTACACACTCATCTGTTATCTTATCTGTTATTGTTTAAAGGTGTCTGTGTCGGTATGTCGTATCACTTAGATAATCAGGTAATAAAATTAATATGTTAAAAGATAATTTTAAAAGATAATGTCTGGCGTTCTATCTGTATGTCTATCTGTCTGTCTACCTGTCTGTTTATTTATCTATTTATGAGAGCCGCGGTTCGTCTGTATGTCTGTCTGTTTGTCTGTCCCTCTGTCTTTCTGTTTGTCTTTTAGAAGAACATATTCTCTATTGCTTAAATTTAATAGGGAATGATGAACCTAGCCGGAGGAGTGAACTAGATTAAAGATACTATTGTACTAGATTGAGGATACTCTTGTACTAGATTGAAGATACTCTTGTATTAGATTGATGTTATTCTTGTACTAGATGAAGATACTCTTGTACTAGATTGAGAATATTCTTGTACCAGATTGAAGATACTCTTGTACTAGATTGAAGATACTCTTGTATTAGATTGATGTTATTCTTGTACTAGATTGAAGATACTCTTGTACTAGATTGAGGATTAACTCAGACACGGTTGAGTTATTTCTCAGATGAAATAAATATAAAGCAGAGAGAACGCGATATTTTCGAGAGGGGGGGAGGACATAACCGGGATTTGGAGTTACATAGGATATGTATGAAGTTTGACCTTGTTTCCGGTACTGTATTGCATTGTTTTGATGAGCTTGCGTAAGAATATAATTTGGTAAATATCATAATAATAACATCGAATTGCGTCTGTTTTAGTCACATATGGAAGACAATAGCACATATATCGCTCATTAAGCCCGCAATGATGTCGTAAATAAGATGTGGCTATGCCAAAGGATCAATGTCAAGGTCGTGTCTGTTTACGGTCATTCTATGCTACATCCGATGATAAAGTGTGATTGATAACTTGTTATTAACGAGATATTATGACAGAAAGTCGTATTAAATATATTTATCATTTATGTGTCTTATTTACATTCCAGTCGTTTTTAGGTTAATAGATACTATCATCTGCAAATATAGCATCGTTGCCTTGGTAACAAATCTTGTTTTCCAGGATTGTTTTCTTTCCTATTCTACGACGAACCATTTGGCGGCTAACACGTGTCGAAGGCACATTTAGTATCCCGGCTCCCTCCCTTATTTATGTCGGCCATTTAGTTAGAGCAGCGACAGTGGCGCCACTCGGAAAACGCGGACCCGTCTAGCAAGTCTAGTCGCCTCCTCGACGCGATAGCGCACAAACACATGAACAATGACCGCAGGTATACATGGAAGTCCTTAGAATGGCCTTACCAGCAAAGGCATACTAGACAAGACAATATATGTTTTAAGTGTAGGTTTGACTTTACCGTACACAATATTGGACCGACTTATTTATATAGACTGAGATGTCAGACTCTCGTAATGAGATGTCAAGTTGACCTAAGAAATCTCCTTGGCACAAAGTAAATAATAATTGAACACACACTAAAATATTATATATATATATATATATATATATATATATATATATTATATATATATATATATATATTAATATTAATGATGTTTTATCATCACCCCCCCGAGATCACTCATTCGATTTATCTAATCGTTGTCCAAAGGTTGTTTTAAACCAGAAACATTCGCACTGAACGTTTATATTTTATGACTTTGTTTGGAACACAATTTTGTACCATAACCCCCATTTTGTTGAAAAACGTAGTACACAGAAGAAAAAAAATGTCAAAGAATCAATTACAAATCCACCGCAGTGTAATTGATCAGGACTCACCTGATAAGGTCGTGGAACTAGGGTTAAGTCTATATCAGTGATGCCTTCAATGGCGCCTTCTCTTGTATTATAATACCTATTTTACTATAAATCGTCCTTAAATGGTAAACATGTTATGTATGTGAAGATATGTGACGTCAAAATAATAACAAAGGAATCGGTGTATTTGGTGAACGTTGTTCTTCCGGAGCCGATCAAAGCATTTACCGAATTTTGTTACGAATCATATTTTTAATACGGATAGGTTTTTATCGTTCAGCAGCTAGAATCAGTCTAGCCAATGGGATTGCTTCAAGCAATCACGTGATCGTTCCAACTTTAAGAGACGGACCTATTCGTTATAACATCTTAGTTTAATCTTTAACGTGATTACTTCTTATGATAATAAGTATTTGCCAGGTATGTGTTCTCCTTGATATATATATATATATATATATATATATATATATATATATACGTGTGTGTGTGTTTACATAATATAAACGCTACAGAATGAGTGAGTGAGTGGTTCGTTTAACATCGGCGCTGGTCGTACCTAATACATACAACAGAGGGACAGCTCCCATGGGAAATACCCCCCCCCACACATAAACAGGTATGAATCGGATTTGAACCCATAACCTGACAGTTTGCAACGCAATGCTCTAACATCTATGCTATTAGAGTGCCAAATGCTAGCACCAGAATAAATATATCCTATCTGTATTATATTGAAGTGTAAACAGTCCAATGTGTTTATAGACGTCCCAGTATTATATATAACTATAATATAGTCAGGATCAAATCTGGATCATGTTTACGAGACGTCACATGTCATGACAGATATTTGTTTGTTTCTTTAGAAGGAGAGTTATCCATGAAAAGAGTAGGTTTGATTGTTTTGATGTAAACTTATACAATATCTTATCTGCACGATAATATAAAACGTAATCGGAATATTATGATAAATCATTCTGTTGATCAAGAGTACCTTTTGTACATCATAACCCGCCAAGGATGATATACTCTAATTTTATATATCTACCCCCCCCCTCCCCCCGTTCTAAGAGTCCTACATGATGACTCTAATTGCATTAAGTTCCCAAACGTATAATCCGGAGGTCACTTTCCGAACTCTCCTATTAGTTGAAGGAGAAGAGGAATACTTATCTCATGAAATTTTATTTGACGTCAGAGGATGCGTGGAGAACACTGTCTTCTTTATGATCATGGTTGATGAGACAATAGGTGGTTCGAAACAAGAAACAAAACATAATCTGTGTTAAATAGATTGACCATCAGTTAGAAGATTCACCTGTATCCTATCTCATGACATAAGAGATGATGGAAGTGTCGACGATATGTTTACAGATTGTTAATTTTGGTACCAAAATGTCTATAGCCAAGTACCGTTATTATTACCGTACTGAGTGTACCACTGTGATTGGTATAGTTAATGATGTATATCCAAGACGCAGAAACTTGAAATCAACCCCTTATAAAGACATCCAATGTTGTTGACACGAGATGAGATAAACTTTACGTGTTTCGACAGGTTTATAAATGGCGCGTTAGCACAAACAATTCTGCTTTAATATCAGCCTGAAGCTGAAACAATATTGAGCCATTTTTTTTAAAAACCTTTTTGGATAATTTTCAACTCCAGTCGACAACATCCTCCCGAAATACAGAAAAGGAAGATGTTTAAACGTGATCTGACTGAAATATAATGTTACTAGTTAGAGATTATGGTAGTTGTTTTTGAGGGGACAAAATGTATGTACGTTCTATAATAAGAGAAAATACCTCAAATCATTTGACGATAATAAACACTCATCCGTAAAAGGTAAATGATGACGATAATAATAATAATAATAATAATAATAATAATAATAATTAACCAAGCACCTCAAATGCGCTTTCTAGCCCTTCCTCCAGTTTGATGTTAGAAATGGTGAATTGTGGAAACTATTTGTTAAAAACGCAACTTGAGACACACGACGCTTAAGAGAAGAGACACTCGTTACCCACTCGTACCCAAGCCGACTCGTACCCAAGATGTGTCGTACTCAGACAAGCCGTATTTAGGAAGCCTGTTGTAGGAGGCTGTGTGTGTGTGTGTGTGTGTGTGTGTGTGTGCAATACTAAATGAGCAATCATTATACGACTTTTGCCGAGACACAGACACCGTATACTATTCGTCTGTGACCTGATGATGATTTCCTGTGAACAAAGGATCAAATTAATATTTAATAGCGTAATGTGTTTGGGTAGAGTATTAAGTTGTTAATACAATTCCGAACAAGAAACATTATCTCACCAGATACATCTCACCATTTTGAAGTATTGTACTGATATAAGCATCTATTTAAGTATACGTCACCTATGCCGGCTCCATCATTCGGTGATATAATCCTATCTGCGATATAACAAAAGAAAATCACCATTAATCTACTCGAGATGTAATAAAGAGATAATCCAATGTGACAGATTCTCTTTGTGTCAATAATCATTTTAGACTTCAAATCTTCGTAAGATGATCATAATAGAAAAAAAATGCTCATTTATATTAATCTAGATCAAACAATAACCGGCAGATGTGATGATCACTCATCAGATGTGATGGCATTTCATCGATAAACAAAGCTAATGTTCTCAGAGATCTGATATAATGTGATGAAGGAAAATAGATAATATCCGTTTTATAAATATTTATAAAGATGTTTATATTAAATGACATGAATAACGAGGATTGAGTTGGGATAATGTTTTAAAATGATTATTTTCCTTATTATTATAATTATCCGTTTGGGGGAGGGATGTACACGAGCGTATGCGGGTATATATATATACATATATATATATGTGTGTGTGTGTGTGTATATGTATGTGTATGTGCAACCGCGTGTGCGTCTGTATATATATATATATATATATATATATATATATATATATATATATATATATATGTGTATATGTGTATGTATGTGTGTATGTATGTGTGTATGTTTGTGTATGTGTGTGTGTGTGTCTGTATGTATGTGTGTGTGTGTGTGTCTGTATGTGTGTGTGTGTGTGTGTGTGTGGCTGTATGTCTGCATGTGTGTGTGTGTATGTGTATGTGCAACCGCGTATG
>JAODUP010000124.1:387500-392500 GCA_025642065.1 Paralvinella palmiformis
GGAATATTAATATATTGTTATCAATATTTATCATATTTCTTCTTTCGTGTATTCTCCGACATTCTTCGTCTTTGTAGATGTTATGATGTATTCTTATGGACTAATGGCATTTTCTCATCGAACACTTAGTCTCAGGTCGGCCTCTTCTCCGACATTTTGTAACATGACGTCATCGTACAGACTCGGTGGTCTCCATATGAAATAAACCGTAAACACGTGACTGACGGCAGGTGGCGCTTGTTGTAGGAAGATTTTGGCTCGGAAGATTGAGCGAAACGTTTATCGGAAAAAAATCTGTTACGTCGCTTAAATCAAATGATCCATCTTAGAAATAATTTAGAAACATCTTAGAAACATACTGGGTTCACCATATGAGATTCAGTGTCATACGTGCACGCATGTTACCCCCCCCTCCCTTACACACACACACAAACACAGACAAATATACACAAAAACCGGATGTGTTTCTATGTACGTGCATACATCTAATTTAATCGCTACAGATAAGTATATATATATATATATATATATATATATATATACGTAGCTCTGAATCTAAATGTTTAGATAACCTATCTTAATTTTTTTATATTTATAGATATCTATCTATATTAACATATCTACTCTACACAGACGCTTATCTAGCCAATAAATATATTATTAATCTACTGTTGTTATCAGCTTGATTGATGGGTTTGTTGATTGATAGAATAATGTCAGAAAATTACCAAAACGACACACTATTTTGGTACATGACTAGTGATGACACAATTATTATAAATAACGTCTTAGCCGAGTTATGAAACATCCAACATTCTACTATAAATATTATGAATTTATTATTAACTTGATATTAATAAATTGCAGTGGAACTGATAATTTTTTGGGGGATTGAACTTTTGTGTGAAAAACATTTTGGGGGGAAGTATAATTTTATTAAACGTTAATTTTAAACGTGATGTTTTTATCACAACATAATTCTCAGATTTTAGTTCGTTTCTTATGAATTTGATTTCACGTTTCGAGATTTTCTGTGACAGTGCCTCATTCTATATGGTTAACGCACGCACGCACGCATACGCACACATGCACGCACTCACACATACGCACACACGCACATGGACTAGCACATATACATTCACGCACGCATGCACACATACACGCATGCACGCATACATACACGCACGCACTCACTGCAGACCTATACACATGCAAAAAATGACATACACACACACACACACACACACACACGCACACACACACACTCGTGAATACACATGCACGCATGCACCCTTGCGCACACACAAACACAACCAAACAGAGCAAACTAGTTAATGATTCTGCAGAATGAAGCATTTTCTTGGAATCACAGAAAGTTTATTATTCATCGTAAATCGATTTGTGTTTATCACAAACTGATTACTTTTAAAGACAAACCAATATCAAGTGGACGAGCCATCAGTGGAGGTCGACAAATAATTTGATAAAAAACAATTGGAAAATCTTCTAAATCACTTCTCTGATGATGGGATTGGTGATGAGTCCTGACGTCATTTTAATCTTATCTCTACTCGGCGGCTTCTCGTAATTACTTCCACTTCAAGTCAATGGAACGTTAAATGGGTGCGTGTCACGTGACTAAGCGTGGCCGACATTGAGAGGCAATGTTGATGGGATTGCTCATGAATATTAGTCACGTGATTGACACGTGATGAAAAGTGGACGATAAAATTGCATTATGGTGCATTGTATTGTGAGAAAGGACAGACAGACAGACAGACAGACAGACAGACAGACAGACAGACAGACAGACAGACAGACAGACAGACAGACAGACAGACAGACAGACAGACAGACAGACAGACAGACAGACAGACAGACAGACAGAGGCAAACTGACAGCCTCAATAAAATTTATATATACACATATTTATGGCACTAAAGAATATGACATATAGCATACATTATGTGATATACCTTATATAATAAACATTGTATGGCATACCTTCTGTAACACACCTTATATAACATATCTAATATAACATACCCTATATAACACACGTTATATAATATATCCTATATAATGTACCCTATAATGTAGCCTATAATGTACTCTGATATAACATACCCTATATAATACACCTTAAATAAACATAGCAAGCTATAGTTTGATTAATATGTCGGGTCAAGGTGCATTTTTCTATCATATTGAAATTATTGATGTCGTTCCTATAACAGGCTCCTAAAGACAAAATACTCAATAATAATAATAATAATAATAATAATAATAATAATAATAATAATAATAATAATAACAACAACAACAGCAGCAGCAACAACAACAACAACAACAATAATAATAATAAGAATAATAATAATGTATATTTAGTAAAGCGCCCTTACTAGCAGGAGCTATTCAAAGGCGCTGTACAAATAATATGTAACATAATAATACCCCAAATAATATGTATATAATATAGGAAACATGATCATGGCCATGGGAGTTACACAGAAGGGTAACAGGAGAAAAACCCAGTGGACAAAATTCCAGTGGGCAAAAGTCCAGTGGACAAAAACCCAGAGGGCAAAAACCCAGTCTAATAAATACAAGTCTAAACAGAGAGTGGGCGATAATACCAGACAACACCGGCTCGTACACCACGTGACAACGAACAAACAATATCGTCGCCGTACTCGCTTAATAAATCAGTTCACAAGACCATTATTGATAACAGGTTTAAACACTAGGTGTCAGTAGTGATGTTGGTTTAAACACTAGGTGTCAGTAGTGATGTTGGTTTAAGCACTAGGTGTCAGTAGTGATGTTGGTTTAAACACTAGGTGTCAGTAGTGATGTTGGTTTAAACACTAGGTGTCAGTAGTGATGTTGGTTTAAACACTAGGTGTCAGTAGTGATGTTGGTTTAAGCACTAGGTGTCAGTAGTGATGTTGGTTTAAGCACTAGGTGTCAGTAGTGATGTTGGTTTAAACATTAGGTGTCAGTAGTGATGTTGGTTTAAACACTAGGTGTCAGTAGTGATGTTCAGTTGGAAATTAACTTCTAACTGATAGACGAGAATTAGTCGGAACCGTTCCCCGAAAGCGCCGACATCCTGTCTAAACCGTCCACACGTGTTAGTCCGAACATTCTATCATTTAACTCGATGTTAACTGGCGTTGATAAATCGGGTTTGACATAATTTCAATAATTCGGCGAATATTTCGTACTGAATCGACGTTTGACGTGACAACAGGAAAAATGGTCGCTAAAAGGTGATACGTTTTATTAGTATTGTGTATGTTTCGTGAGCAGAGACGTCATTAAGTACATCCGATGAATGGAAACCATTAAAAGGGATTAGTGCACATTTATCAATCAACATTGACGAAATCGATTGCCCTGCTACATTGACCAACAACTTGGTGAGTCGGGGAATGCGTGAATGAGTCGGTAAGTGAGTAAGGCATTTATCGGACATTTCGACACAAACTGTTATTCCGGATCGAGTCACTTCAGACTCCCGTGACATTAATTGCAAATCCTATCTAACATTTATACTTGCCCTCCCCGCCGAAGTCTTCATCTTGACCTTGATTGACCTTCCAAGGTGAGACACAGAAAAGAAGAAGCCAAAGTCATAGCAGTATAGAGAAAAACAACAACAACAACAACAACAACAGCAATAATAATAATAATAATAATAATAATAATAATGATGATGATGATGATGATAATAATAATAATAATAATAATAATAATAATAATAATAATAATAATCAGTAAATATGATATCAAACCATTGACATCCAGAAAGTGATCGATGCGCTACAGTTATTGATGATAAAAAATGTATAATCTGATAATGTGTGTAAATTTGATGAACTGAGCGTACGTACTAACACGGAGATGGTATCAATCAACTAGTGATAAGAATGATCCTGTCACTGACGTTATTGAATAATCCGGTCATCTGTCTATAACGGCCACTATTAGTCGTCCGGTTGATGAACTATTTAGATAGTGTCGTCTTCGGTATGATTCCTGTTTGTCGGTGAGTTTGTTTGAGTTTGTTTGGGGTGGTTTCTGTTGAGTGGAGTTATTAAGTCTCGGTGCTGGCTACACCTGGATCATGTAGCCGAGGGGCGACTCTCTCTCTCTCTCTCCCCCCCTCTCTCTCTCTCTCTAGGGAAACATTCCACACCTATAGCTATAGACCACGGAGGTGCCCAATATTTATTTAGTGCCTAAGAAAACACGATTTATACCGATATGCCATTCTGTGGCATTCTTGTTCGACGATCTTCCAAAAGCACCATCCGACCTTAATTTAATAAAGTATTCACCGTAAGCCATAACACACCTAATCGATACCCAACGAGACAATTAAGATTAATTTGTATTCGTCGCTGTCATTCGGATTTTGTGCATCACATTGTCTTATCTATTTCCTGCCGGTATTTGGGAACGTCTCTAGAAGGTTAGATAAGTCGATGCGAGGAATGCTTAAACGGTCTCCTCTTTGATAAACACGGATAACACCCAAAAGCATTCTCCGCGACTACAGTGATAACATTATTAAGTGCTTTAGGTGTGTGTTGTAAACCGTATAAACATTTCCCTGTTTTGTTCTACGTCTACATGTATGTTTGAGCTGGATTAAACAACAGGACACCTTCGTGGTCTAACTGGTAGCGCGTCGGACCACAGATCACACGACCACCCGAGTTCGAATCATCTTTGACTTCGCTTCATTACCTTTGGAGGTCGCTCGGCCCATTTAGCCTACCGCCTGTACATAAGTAAAACACCGATCGTCATCTTAGAGAGATAGTGAGCTCCGGTGGCCTAGCGGTTAAGCACCCGGAACTTGGTGCCAACGGTCGCAGGTTCGAACCCCGTAAGAGGTCGAAACTTTTCCAGGGATTAATTTCTCGGCTCACTACATCGTGGGTGGCTGACCACGTTAAATGGCGCTGCCGTCTCCACTGAATTATGTAAAA
>JAODUP010000124.1:400000-407500 GCA_025642065.1 Paralvinella palmiformis
ATTTTTATATTCAGTGACATTTAATGTTATTATCTAATGTTTCGCGTTACGTTGTGACGTTTAATTTCCTTCCTTTGCAATGCTGAGCTGTAATTCGTCAAATAGACAGGATCTTGACGTTGTAACCCCCCCCCCCACCCACACACACACACACACACATGTACTGAAGTCAGATGTCATCTTTTTCTCTTCCCTTTGTCTTAATTTGTTTCTGTGGGTGTTTTTCTGTAACTTTTCCTGTAAAGTTATCTCACCGTATCTATCTGTAAGTGTTACCTATCATATATAAATAGTTACTTTATGACTGTAGGACACCCTCTCACGACACTTGACCTCTTATGGGATATATATATATATATATATATATATATATATATATATATATATATAATAGTGTTGGTTAAATTTGTTGCCAGAGACTGGAACATCTATAAATTCTAAAATTGAAGATTTGAACAAAAACACCAAATATTTAAGGTCAATGTTTTGGAACGCTGACGGGTCAGAACAATGACATTATCTCGGCTCAGTTCGTAGAGTGGCGGATCGAATGCGCGCGACTCTTTTCACTTTCTGGGATTATGTCCTGTGGTATTTTGTACGGTGGGATTACGTCCGGTTAGATTTTCTATCGTGGGATTTTGTCATGCGATATTTTGTCCCGGATTGCCCACGATTGCCCACGTATAAAAATCGGTGCGCAGACGAAAACTCACAAGACGTGAGCTCACAAAACAGAAGCTCGCACCCTGAATGAAAAAAAGAGACAAAAGCTCACAACTAAAATAAAGTTGTCCATCAAATTTTCAAATTTATTTTTCCATGTCAGAAATATGTTCCCGCGTGGCTGTTATGTAATATAATTAGGAGAGATCAAGGGATAATATGAAACATCTGGTGAATAAATCCAATGACCAGATCTCATCTTTCTTATATAAGGAATAACCTCTTGGGATGTATAATTCATTTATAGACATTTCAATCAGTGATCCCTACGTGGAGCTTCAGAAGCGCCTTCAAACCCTCTGCCAGGACGCAGAACGTTGGCTGACTTCCTCAGGCCAATGATGGGGCACTGCATCCATCCAGGGTGAATTTCTATGTAACACCTGTAACATTTATGATATTTCAGTTATATGTTATATGAGATATGTAACACCTGTGACATTTATATGTGATAAGTAACACCTGTAGCATTTATATCTATATGTATGCTTTCGTCTCTTTTTTTTCGTTAAGGGCGTGCGCTTTTGCCTTGTGACCTTATGTCATGGACTAATAAAAACAACCCACTACCTAGAGGTATGCAGCGCTATCGTAACGTCCCGAAATAAACAGATAGTGGTAATTAAGATCAATAAACATCGAACAACATACATGTCATCGTTTGGAAAATAACCAAGTTGATGGGTTTCGAAACGAGATACTCCGGCATTGTGATCAGTGTTGTCCTACGACTGGCCTATCATCCCCTCTTAACTAAACTTTATATTAACGTTTTTAGCCCATTGAAATGTTGGTTAGTTGTCCTGATATCTAGAACTCGCAATACGGGCACGAGTCGGATTCGAACTGAGAACCTTGAGAGTTTCAGCTCAATGCTCCGACAAGTGCACTACCTACCGAAGCGTCCTTAAGTCGCGTGACATCAGGATCACTGACGTCACGATGTTTTGTTTCCGGTTAATTTCAGTTTGTGACAGATTGATAAACGGAGCTCTAACTATCTCTCGGATTTCGATGACGTCACCACTATGTGGCCAGGGACGTTGATGACATCGCGCCATCGCGTCAGATCTTAATTGTCAGCAGCGGTTACGCAATGACGTCATATTGCACGCCAAATCATCGAGTGTTTACTCTCATTTCGTGACGTCACCGCGTTACGTCGTCCAGTTGTCACCGATGATGTTCTGTGGTGTCATCTTGTGACGTCATTCACTGACGTCATCAAATTAAGTGCACCTGTTGGCAGAATTCAAATTTTTTGATGATATAATGGGAAGTACTACGTCGAGATATTAATAATAAAAGACAATGCTTTATAAATGAGACAAATTTAAGACAACGTAAATAGTAGAACAAAAATGGGACAATTTATGCAGATTATTAGGATAATAGATTAATGAATATAGATTAATGAATATGGCACTATAAACACAGGATAATGTCAATGAACACAGGATAATGTTAATAAGCACGTACTATTATCAATGAACGCACGACAATTTCAATAAACACAGATTATTATTAATGAACACAGGATAATGTTAATAAACGCATGATAATATAAATGAACGCACGATTATCTGAATGAACCCAGGACAACGTTAATAAGCACATACTGATGTCAATGAACCCACGATACTGTCAATAAACGCAGATTATTATTAATGAACACAGGATAATGTTAATAAACGCATGATAATATAAATGAACGCACGATTATCTGAATGAACCCAGGACAACGTTAATAAGCACATACTGATGTCAATGAACCCACGATACTGTCAATAAACACAGATTAATATCAATGAACGCAGGATAATGTTTAATAAACATGTGGCAAGGTAAACGAACACAGGAAAATGTCAATAGACACAAGATTGAACCAAAAAGCTATAAATATAGGATAAGACACAGAGTAAAATATAGCACAATGCGCACAGGACACCGAACTTTAGAGGGTAATAATAATAATAATAATAATAATAATAATAATACTGAAAAAATATCAAAATAATAACATGAAAATTCAACATTTGATAATACATTTTATGGCAGCGGATGATATCGGTTTATAGATGTAAATAATTGATGGAATTATGATTAATTAATTCGTTGCTAATTAACGGATGGATAATTAACGATAACTAAAGATGACACTTTACCTTGTCAACCATTTATGGTCATCCTCGTACCTAATGGCGAATCATCAACGGTTTAATGGCCTATCAGAAATCAGTCCTCTCCGGTTCTGTCCCCCATTCGACAACAGTGAGATATTCGTTTATTGATGATGGTCTTTCGTACGTTTGTTTTAAGGTTTCGTGGACGAGATGACTACATCTCTCCTTGTTATTGTTGTATGTTGGATATCGTCTGAGTCTGTTGTTTAACCTGGCTTTATCTCTGACCATCTTCGAGAGTCTACCATTAACACGTTCTCTGTGCGCTGGGAAGCTTTCTTCTTGACGAATAAACAACAGCCAAATGGCTGTTCTGTCGTTACGGACTGAGCTCTTTCGCACTTCGGCATTTCGTGCTACCTGGTTTAGTTTAGGAGTAGAGCGTCTGGATCCTCGTTTATGTCCGGACTAGGGTTAACGATCCAGTTTAAATGAAGCGTATAGGATGAAGTGTCATGATTATGATTATGACAAACACACACACACACACACACACACACACACACACACACACACACACACACACACACACACAATACGGCTAATGTTTACGAGTGTTTATGCTAATTAATAAATCATCTGAACTAATAATTTATACACCAAATAAGTCTCGTAAGATTTTGGGGTTTTATTGATGACGAATTCAAATAATCCCACCTCTCTCCAATCGATGCTACTTTGAGTGGGATCAACGTACTGTACAAAGGGCATAACACCATTGAAGATCATATCTCTTGGATGTTCCATGGTGGCGCGAGGAACTTCTGCTACAGACGAAGTAGTACAAGTTGCCCGAGAAGGTAGACCAGGTAGAGCAGATAGAGCAGCTAGAATAGGTAGAGTAGGTAGAGCAGGTTCTGTATTGACGCAATTGTTCATCGACTCGTTGATTGATTGACTGACTGAGTGACTAACTGACTGACTGACTGACTGAATGGCTGACTGACTGACTCACCCACTCACTAAATGACAAATAATAACAGGCACAAATAAAGTAGGACAAAAAATAAGTTACATATTATTATCCTTTATGTAAATTTATTTTTCTATTAGTCACATAATTATGACTGCATGAACTAGTGAACCCCTAACGATAGAACAACGGCGAGTTAGTGGACTTGAACGGGGGACGACCTGACTTTCGATTCGCGTCGCCTTACTAATGAGCTATACAGGGTTCTATAGCGGACCTCATAGTGGTCATAATTATGCATAAAAGTCAATATTTATGATATTATTGTCGCGTTTATTAGTAATTGGGCTAATGAGTTCAGGTAGGGCGCTGAAATTAACGACCAGTAGATGGCGCCCCAGGTACAGGTTATAATAATCCCTTGATTAGCAGCGTTGGAAATTATTAATTATGACCGAGGGAGCCTCGTATCGGGATGAGGAGGATCGTATAAATATCCTGCTTCAGGTGGGATCCGGTATTGGCCGACTGTAAATATCTGCTACCTGAGAGCTTGTTGTTAGGGATTTTATCGGCAATAATTGAGTGTTTTCTGCCGGATGTGTTTTTCTAACTCGCCGGAAAGGCAAATGTCAAGAGGCCGCCATTCTTATTACGGACAAAGATAGCGAGTCATTTAATTAATCGAAGTCGAAAGATGGAAATCCAAGATGAACGACCATCATCCGGGTCTCCGAGTGATAACGTGAAAATATTATATTAATTAAGTTTTTTTTGGGGGGTGGGGGTGGGGGGAGAATTATTATTCCAAGAAGAAACAGTTGACTAAAAAGTTAAATGGCAGACAATGAAAACAATTCCGATTAATATTGCACGCCATTGAGGCAATTGTAAAACTCCGTGTATTGTCCTCTGTCGTAACTTAGTCAATAGTCTGACGAAAAGATGATAAATTGATGTCTCCAAATCGGTTATCATCCGGCGCCGTATTGCCTCGTTTAGCTTCCGAACTTTGAATTAGGGTCGTTCAAAAACGAAACCGTCGAGCTCGAAACGCCACCTTCCGGAGACTTTGAGTTGATATAGTGGCAGGATCGTTGGGTGAGGATAGCGGATCCCGATCTTTGGTAATACGTAAAGACATTTTGAGAAGTCGTATGCTACCGGGATTTAGAAGGCGCCATGTTTTAACAGGATCAGAGTATTATACTGGAGTATAACAGTTACCCCCCCCCTTCCCCGTCTGGGCAATTTTACTTCGACACAATAATGCTAGAAGCGGACGGGGTTATATTATGGGGGGGGGGTTGCTTTATATCTCACTCACTCACTCACTCACTCACTCACTCACTCACTCACTCACTCACTCACTCACTCACTCACTCACTCACTCACTCACTCACTCACTCACTCACTCACTCACTCACTCACTCACTCACTCACTCACTCACTCACTCTCACTCACTCACTCACTCACTCACTCACTCACTCACTCACTCACTCACTCTAAAATGCTTCATACTACTAAATAACTACAATGATGTTGCTGTTATAACCTCCATTTCTTATTTATTGAAAATGTTACGCCTTGTGTGCATTCTGAACTGGAATGGAACCTGTCAGAACTGATAACGAGGCTCTGCGTGGACTTACATCGTACGCATGCACGCAAATCCGCACGCACAAACATGAACGTGCACAGCACAATTATTATGTAAAAGTGGTCGGATTGCGGGTTTTCTACGTCATGCGTCACGCGTCATGAGATCAGAATATTTTTACACTAATTAGATTAATTATTCATAAATTAATTACTAATCATCTCGTGTCTGCTATCGTGCCTCCAAAAACCTCAAAACATCGCATTCATCATAATCGTGTTCCGGCGAAATAAACAAACCGAATATTATCTCCTAAGACACATCTTCCTATCCCTGGCAGACGATGGAGAACACTTCCGGTTAAAGGGTGACAGAAATGGCGACCATTTTGAGTTGGAAATGACCCGGAAATCCCCGAAAATGGCCTTTCTTTACACTCGGCTATCAGAGTCCGAGATGGGATCGCGGAGAGAAATGTATCTTTTAAACAGGGAAAACATACGGCCATTTCTCGTCTGAAAAGGAAACAGTTTGGAGGGAAAATCTCCGAGATTGGAGAGTAAATGGGAGAGATTTGTGGCTGTCATGGTGGTAACTGGAGATAGTGTGATGACAGTCCGTGTCAGTCTATTAGCAGTCCATGCCAGTCTGCTAACAATTCACGTCAGACTGTTAAGAGTCGATGTCATTTCTCAGTTTATAGGTCTTAGCCTTCATTTAGCAGAGAGAGGGATATATATATATATATATATATATATATATATATATATATATATATATATATATATATATATATATATGAGCAAACGCCTGGAGGAGACGAGGATGGTGAGAGAGAGAGAGGGGTAGATATATGAATAGACAGAGATAGATAGATAGAGAGAGATAGATATATAGATAGATCTATAGATAGACCCAATAACCGTGATATATATATATATATATATATATATATATATATATTCATACTATATATATATATATATATATATATATATATATATATATATATATATATATATATTCAAACACGTGACCTAACACGGTTTAGTATACAGCCATGATTTATGTACGGCCTTCACGATGAAAAGTTCCCTTTTTGACGTCTGACCCGCGAATATATGGCGGAGGTCAGTGGTTTGACCGCTAGAGTTAAGCTCCCCCGAGGACTTGAGTTTTAGCAAATGTGAAAAGAACCGGAAACACAGTGAGCATTCTAGGAAATGAATCATTTAGGACTGCAGCTGTATGTCTATTGAGTGTCCGGATCGCAAACTAGACATCTACTGACAGTCTACATCTGTAGCTATGCAATCGTTAACTCTCTGGATCAGTAGGCATACAGCCATTGGCTGTACAACTATCAAGTGCTTGGTTTTTTATTTGTTCGGATATTGTCTTTTAGAACTTTTGTATTCAGGATCTATACCAAAGAGATAATACCAATATTTACCATCACAAATACACACCATCTCGGCGCATCCATAATATCCTTACGACTTCAGAGTTCGGTGCTACTACTGGCTGTAATAGACTGCGTACCGTACTTCCTGTACGACGACGCAATCAACTATTATTGTTTTTGTCCATGTGAACTTTTTTTTGTTGACATTCGTTGCCCCCCCCCCCTTTCACAACCTTTGACCCTCTTCGTCCTGTTCTTACCGTTTGACCTACGTGTATCTTAATCACGTCAAGGTCGAGCGGTGTTTGACACCGTTCCAATTACCGGAAGAGGGAATTGTGCGAAAAGTGGCAATCGATCGATCGTATGATTTAATCAATAATCAATTCATTAGCATAACCAGGTAAAGAAATATCGAACAACGACTGTGACGTCATTTGATCAACCAATAATTGCCTTTTCTTCTCGGTTTAAAGTCCCAGCCTTCGGGGGAGGCGGGGGTGGGTCCCCTTGCCGCCCCCTTGTACGCTCATCGCAGATCAATACTATATCTGGTGCCGTAATTGACTTCTCATCGAGTACACCTTTTCTAGCTATCTATGTTAGAGTTACATATATATCATGGTCATTCTGTGATGATTCTATGGTAACGATAATCACTATGATGGTGCT
>JAODUP010000124.1:412500-427500 GCA_025642065.1 Paralvinella palmiformis
CATTGCATTATAATAGACGTGATGACATTTTTCGTTGTCGTCCTTCTTCCGAGGATCCCATATGCAAATAAAGCGGGTTCCGGCATACCGTTTCGGTATTCCGACATTTAAATAGTGTATTGCTGTAAACGCATAAGAATAACACAGAATAATATTATTTCAAATAATTTTTAAATAAATTTCAAATAAATTTCAAATAAATTTCAAATAAATTTCAAATAAATTTCAAAAATTTTCAAATAAATTTCAAATAAATTAAATTTATAATTCAACTCAGTATGGGAGATAGTATTCGAATTAATTTTACGGAAATCGTCGCTGTTCGCAAAAAGAGTCGCGCCCGGTTGGTCAACTGCGCATGCGCGGCGTAGTCTAGCAGCTTCGCTTCAGCTAAATGGCGGTAGTTAGGCAGCTATTAGTCGCCGTTTCGGTGGGAGGTGGTGTGGGGGGGGGGGCGAGAAGCGGACTGATATCGACCGGATTTATTGCTCTAATTAATGAAAAATTTGCCGCGAAGACGGTATTATAAAACGAAAACTATAAATAAAACGGAGAGAAAACGAAACGTCGAGATTTAATGAAAACAAACAAGAAACAAATGAACGATACAACGTTCAGCGAATCAGCCATCCCGGCCGAACTATGGCCTAATTAATGTCCGCCGTGAATAAATTAAGCCCTAATTATGCGATTTCCTGTACTCCCGTCGCACCAAATGACCCACAGTTAGATAAGGGGCACGGCGAAATAAGGCTGTCGCGAGTGGATCGTTTATAAGGGCGGGTATGTCAACGTGTTTGTGCCTCGAGAGTAATGAATTCCTTCGTCGGCGAATTATTGTTTTTATAATTAAATTAAAATTAATTTGGAAATGGAATGAAAGGTTTTGGTGACTGGGTTATGTAATGGCCATTTTATTCCTTGTGAATATTGAATCGGGTAGTATAATATTTGGCATGGCGTGAAGTAACATCAATTATATTAAGAATTGGTGGGATCCTGGTGTGTTCAGGATCCAGAGTTGTTCTGTCATTTGTTTGAGGTCTGGATTCGGGAGTTTGAAATAAACAATGGATGTTGATAGGTCATAGAGAGAGAGAGAGAGAGAGAGAGAGAAAAGAGCTAAATAGATAGATAGATAGATAGAGATAAAGAGAGAGAGAGAGAGAGAGAGAGTGTGTGTGTGTGTGTGTGTTAAACAAACCATTTCATTATAATCAATGTGTATACATCAAGTGATAATTTTTGCACAATAAACGCTACTAATCTGGATCGGAATAAGAGCTAAAATAACTGATAGATGGATTTATCACTATTCAGGATTAACCACGTGACCTCACTAATTTTGCCAAATATCACAAGGTGCGACGGTTTTACGGTTTAAGTTCAACATAATAGAGGCAAGTAATTATGGCAGTTTTTGAAATTGTGTAAAAACTAATATTTTTGATTAATAATTGACACCTAAAATTGCTGTTTCTAAAATTGCTGAATAATGGATAAGATTGCGCCATTAAGGAATTATTGCTTGGGAAACGACATTTTTTAAATGTTCACGTGACCTAACGTTATTTTGTTGACGTTACCACGATCCTTACGCTCTACTACCTTCACATACACACGTACACATGTACAGAAGCACGCGTACATGCACACATGCACGCTCATATGCACGCATGCAAACACACACGCACGCATGCACACACGCAAACATACACTCACACAAACACGCACGCATGCATGCACGCATACACACACATTCACCCTAATTCTTTCCCGATTCGTCGTGCCAGTGCCTTTTCACTTACTCATAAAATACCCATGGCCATGCCGTTAAGCCGCGATTAACCACTAAAAGCCTACGACGTGATCCCTTAAATTTGCTAATGCGCCCCGGGGTGTCTGAAGGTTGGGAAGGCGAAACCTGGCTCAACTGCATTAACTACCTCGGAGCTACTTCACAACTACCAGGGAGAGCTACCCTGGCTGGCTAAAACATGGCCGTTTTAAGCTGCTGCTGACCAAAGGGTTCTCGTTGATGCATAATTAACAACGAGTCACATCAAACACTCTGGCCGTATACATGCGTCATCTTAACACACATAAAGCTAACAAAATCACGGCTCAGCCGTAGAGTGGTCAAACAAATGGCGAAAGATTATCGGTTCGGATACCAGTGAGAATAGATGCCATAGATGGTTATCAGGTCGAATAATGATGGACTGTAGCGTGTTGTCTCTATGCAGTGGGTACGGAGAAGCGAGATGCTCCTAGCTGGGTTGAATATAGCACCAGGTTGTACAGGTCAATAACTGTTCGGTTCAACATTTTGGGGATAAACCTACACCGAAGTTCCTTTGTCAGAGTTAGATTTCTAAATTTCTTAGATTAGCCACGTGTCGGTTATAGACCAACGCCACCTGGTGTTTGTTCATGGGTAAACTATCATAACTTTATAACGTGACGAGTTTAATCTTATTTATGATTTTTAAATAAATATTAGATATTATAAATGTAAGTGTTTGATATTTGGTTTGGAATATCTCAATTACTGGGTAATAAAGTAGTATTAGTGGACTTAGTAATCTAGTAGTAGTAGTAGTAGTAGTAGTAGTAGTAACTGTAGTAGTAGTAGTAGTAGTAGCAGCAGCAGCAACAACAACAACAATAATAATAATAATAATAATAATGAGACGTGGTGATGGTTGTATGATTATTGTGTGTAATAGTAGAGATGCTGGTAATGATAGCAGTATTAGTATGCTACTATACTACTACTAGTATTAGTATTAATATTAATGTTATTATTATTATTATTATTAGTAGTAGTAGTAGTAGTAGTGGTAGTAGTCGTTGATGTTATTGTTCCTAAACAGTAACAACAACGGCATAAAGCAGTAAAAATCACAAAATATAATTATAATCCTGGGGCTGATAAACAAAATAGAGCATTAGACAATGTGACCGAAAATAACTAAACCATTATATAAACTGGGAGAATATTATATGTGAAGAAATTCAAGCAAGAAATCAAATTTACCAAAATAACGCCGTGTTCAGGTAATTCGATAGGCCCCTCTTCAGAAGCCATACATAATCTTGTTTTATTCAATTATGACATAATTCGATGAATTATGATATAATTTTGTGCTATTTTCGCATTTTCTCCCGCATTCCTACACGATCAGATTAATGCCTACGAATAAAGTGGCTTTTATTTTCCACTCGCAATGAGGTATAAGATGCGGTTCGATTAAACCGTGTATTTGTTGCGCGCACGTTCAGGTTCGCCCCGTTTTATATTTACACAGGCTTATGCTTGCCTATAGGCTTGCGTCCACCTGGGATTGCTTTACGGTGGCCTGTCTTTATACAGGATTGCCTATAGAGAATTTCAGGCTTAGATCGGTTTATTTTCTCTCAATTATATATTTGTACACATGCTATGCCTACGCTTTTGTATGTTTACACAGGTTTATGTTTACACAGGTATATCGCACAAACTGGAACCACCATCCTTATATTACAATAGAAAATATTGATCCACACTTACATATGATGTACAATATATATATATATATATATATATATATATATATATATATATATATATATATATATATATATAGTATGTGTGTGTGTATGCGTGCTGTGCGTGCGTGCGTGCGTGTGTGTGTGTGCATGTTTCTCTCTACTGTTATCTGTCCTTGTAATAAAATCCTCCCCGATATTTCATATTATGTCATAAACATAAACCCCTTTGGATATATATATATATATATATATATATATATATATATATATATATATATATATATATATATATATATATATATATATATATAAAACCCTTACAGGCCTCACAATGCACCCCCGGGAAGGCACCCGATCGGTCAAAGAGATTAATGGATTTATCATGTTTTGTAAACAATTTTATTATCATTATTTTGTTCCCGATGTTTACCATCACCGGGACATCAGAGACCGCGTCTAAACATCAACATGGAACAAAGGCTCCTCAACCCCGAAACAATCAACCGAGCTCCTATTTCGTGTGCGACAACGTTCAAAATAAACACTTATTGAGGACGACAGAGGAACAAAGAAGATCGCGAGAGAAAAACGTGCCCGACGAGATGAGGCGACGTTAGAGGGATGTAAAAGAATTCCTCAAAATATTTTAATATCATAATCGCCATATTTGGCGACGCGATCCATGTTTTAGCGGATTTCGACACGACACGTCTCCCGTCTGGATTTTTGTGCTATTAAAAGGCGAGCGGCTGAACATTGGGCCAAGATGTCACGTGCGATAGGGTAATGACGGCCATGCCGCGTGATCGATGACGTCTGTTATGAACAGGTGCTGCCACGTTTCAGCATTGTAATGACGTCATCATTCTCGGGCTCGTTGCTGGCGCCTTCTTAAAATGGAGCAATTTATCTGAACCGAGAAAGTTAATTACCGACGACAGGGTCTACTTCGGCTCGATTGTGCAGACTTCAGGTCGATTTGGTTGATTTCTGGTCGATTCTGTACACTTCAGCCTGATGGTGTAGACTTCAGGTTGATTGTGCAAACTTCATGTCGACTTGGTAGATTTTTGGTCGATTGTGAAGATTTCAGGTCGATTGTGTACACTTTAGCATTATGCTGTACACTTCAGGTCGTAATGTAGACTTCAGATCTATTGTGTAGAATTCAACATGATGTTATAGACTTCAGGCAGATTGTGTACACTTCAGCCTGATGGTGTAGACTTCAGGTTCATTGTGTAGACTTCATTCTGATGGTGCAGACGTCAAATCGATTGTGAAGGCTTCAGGTCGATTGTGTAGATTTCGGGTCGATTGTGAGGAATTCAGATCAAATATGTAGATTTCAGGTTAACTTGTGTAGATTTCAGGTCGATAGTGTAGACTTCAGCCTGACTGTTATGCTGCATCCCCGTTGTGTACACAGCTGCTTTGTGGCTAGTATGACAGCTGCACCAGTTCAGCTTGAGGTAAATACCTAAACCAGTCAAGTCGTGTCTACTTCATGTCGTTCAAACATCAACCATATAGAATATTTCTCATTTTTATAATGTCAACTTTAGGTATGTTAGGCATACCTTATAGGAGAGAGTATTTTCTTGATGCTCACATCGTCTACATTTATTGTCTTATATCTACCTCAGTCATTATGTATTTGTTTCAGCCATATCATGTCCACTTCATTTAGAACATGCCTACTACAACAACACACCGTCTACTTCGGTCATTCCTTAATTATTTCAGCCTTATGATATCATGTAAACCTTTCAGTCTATGATTCAGCTATATACAACATCTCTTCAGCAATATATATATATATATATATATATATATATATATATATATATATATATATATATATATATATATATATATATTATACTACTGAGAGCTGGGCATAGAACCAGTTCAGTTATGTAACGCGTCTACTTCATTCATAATATACACCGTGTACTTCAGTAAACTCTCCTTCAAAAATATAAGTACCTAATTCAGCCATACACATTAACAAGTTTAAAACACATAGAACCATGTTGAGTAACTATTTCAGCTATAAACCATATTTACTTACTTCAGCCATATACCGTATCTACATCAGCCACATACCGTTTCTACTTCAGCTATATATCATATCTACTTCAGCCATATACCGTATCTACCTCAGCCACATACAGTTTCTACTTCAGCTATATATCGTATCTACTTCAGCCATATACCGTATCTACCTCAGACCACATACAATTTCTACTTCAGCTATATATCGTATCTACTTCAGCCATATACCGTATCTACATCAGCCACATACCGTTTCTACTTCAGCTATATATCGTATCTACTTCAGCCATATACCGAATCTACCTCAGCCACATACAGCTTCTACTTCAGCTATATATCGTATCTACTTCAGCCATATACCGTATATACTTTAGTCACATACTATATCTACTTGAATTATATACAGTATCTACTTTAGCCCTATACCGTATCTACTTCAGCCATATACCGTATCTACTTCAGCCATATACCGTTTCTACTTAAGCTATATATCGTATCTACTTCAGCCATATACCGTATCTACTTTAGCCACATGCTAAATCTACTTGAATTATATACCGTATCTACTTTAGCCCTATACCGTATCTACTTCGGTCATATACCGTTTCTACTTCAGCCATATACCGTTTCTACTTCAGCTATATATCGTATCTACTTCAGCCCTATACCGTATCTACTTCAGCCATATAACGTATCTACTTCAGCCATATACCGTTTCTACTTCAGCTATATACCGTATCTACTTCAGCCATATACCGTATCTACTTCACATGCCATGTTTACGTATCTATACTATCTCATCCCGCCGATATACAAAGTATCTACTTCAGCCATATACCGTATCTACTTCAGCCATATACCGTATCTACTTCAGCCATATATCGTATCCACTTCAGCCATGTACTGTATCTATTTCAACCATATACCTTATCTACTTCAGCCATATACCGTATCTACTTCAGTCATATACCGTATCCATTTCAGCCATATACCGTATTCACTTCAGCTATATACCGTATCCACTTTAGCCATATACTGTATCCACTTCAGCCATATACCGCATCTATTTCAGCCATATACCCAATCTACTTCAGCTAGTGCCAGTCCACGTAAGATCGTATAATTCTCCATCAAACCGGAAACAGATTAATTAATTAAGTTGATTATTCCTGGCCAAAGACACGGATTATATCAAACTATCCGGATTTGGAAATCGATGAAAAAGCTTTCCGCAATATTGGTCAACTTATCCGGAATTACCTCTAAATGTATCCAGCAGGATGGCGCACAACGTTCAGGAGTAAGTACTTCATCACTGTGGGGGATGGAGGGGGGGGGGGGAGGGCGATTTAATTAACAGCTGACTAATATAGCCGTTACTGGAATGTTGGGCTTTGGGTACCATCTGTGTCGGTTACGGAACTTGACTGAAACGGCACTTCCGTGTTGCGTAAAGCGTGGGTGACCTAAGGGAAAGGCCAATGCTGGCGGAGGAGGGGGGGGGGGTGATACCCAGAAATCGATCGGTTGTATGGTGGTCTCCATCGATTGGCGACATCGATCTCTGAATTAATCAACGAAATGTTTCCGTTTGAGATGTAGTCTCCTCGACTTCGGGTCAAAATGGGATAATGATGTTTTAGCGTCATATCGAATGACCCGAAGGTCATGGCAAGGACGCAGTATATGTGTGTGTGTGTGTGTGTGTGTGTGTGTGTGTGTGTGTGTGTGTGTGTGTGTGTGTGTTAACATGAACACATGCCGCTTGTGTGTGCAAAATTACTGGCACAGAGATTAATAAATAGTAATTTTATAATCTGTATAATTTATTAGAATACCTCAATGAAATATTTACGTATCAGATTAAGACGTGTACTATCTGTCTTGGGTTCTTAATTCGCGGTGGACTCACTGACTCACTGACTCACTGACTCACTGACTCACTCACTCACTCACTCACTCACTCACTCACTCACTCACTCACTCACTCACTCACTCACTCACTCACTCACTCACTCTCTGTGTGTGTTGATTTACAAGGTCTGTTTCTCGTTCGGTCTTGCCAGGATTCGATTAAATCCGGAAGTCGGTAATCAACGATCCAGGTAAATTCGTGTTAAAATGTCTCACTGACATTTCAAGGACTCGGATATAACTGGGGCTCTGTATGGAGATTATCTGAGAAACGGCTTGTCTGGATAGTGGCAGGTTACATAATGGGCACTGTATGAAGAAAAAGTGGTAACAGCTGCCGGCTGGCCATCTAATGGACGACACAAGAGTACAAACCAATAACAGCTGATGGGAGACCACCAAAGTCAATAGTGAAGTAGCATACAATGGTAAGTAATGGAATGAACACCAAAAGAAGACAAGCCATTAACAGCTGATGGTGAACCAACTAATGGGTAATGCATGATGACAAGCTAGTAACAGCTGGTACTAGGCTACCTAATGGAAGGCACAAGATTACAAGCCAATTACAGATGGTGGTACGCCTACTAATGGACAATACGTGATACCATCTATTAACAGCTGGTGGCAGGTTGATTAGTGTACATCGTGAGAAGACATGCCCCGGGGTAGCTGCTGGCAGAGCAATTAATGGGCAATACAAAAGATCCAAACAATAATAGCTGGTGCAAGACCGACTAATGGACATATTAAAAAGATAATCTTATAACAGCTGAAATCAGGCCAACTAATGGACGCCATAACAAGAAGAGCCTGTAATACCTGGTACCAGACCAACTAATGGACGATATAAGAAAACGAGTCTGTAACAGCTGGTACCAGATCATCTAATGGATGCCATTAGAAAAGAAGTTTGTAACAGTAGGTGCCAGGCCAACTAATGGATGCCATAAGGAAGCTGATAACGAACAGCCGTTGGCTGGCTTCTCCTCTGTTCTAATGGTACTTTAGCCTTTTGCAAACATCGAGTGGCTACGGTGAATGACGAGCATAATGGGCGAGACCATAGTCTCTCTCTCTCTCTCTCTCTCTCTCTCTCTCTCTCACTCACTCACTCACTCACTCACTCACTCACTCAGTATAGGTGTGTAGCTGAGGTGTCTAGGTTGAAGGTCCTCTGTCGTTAGCTCTAACTGACGTCCTATAGCCGGGCGTCGCTTCTAAGTAATGGCGAATGGTTGAAGAACAACCAACATAATGTCTCCTCTTGTAGTCCGCGGGCATCTGATGGCCGCGGGTTATCTATCGGCACGTCATCTCTCATTCTTCGGAGCTCATTTGTAAGGTTTGTCTCGGCTCTTATCCATCCGGCTCTCGGTCGACAGTCTCCCACCATCGTCGTGATCCTGATCTCGTCTATAAAGAGGACAATTCTTAATTCAGGACAACAACCAAGAGCCGATGAGACGATGACGAGATTAGAGCGAATTGGGTTCGGTGTGGGGGCGGCGGAGGGACGTTCTGGTATTTATTAATGACCATAAACATCATGTTTATCCATTTTCTAAAATATTGTTTTATTGACTTTTATACATATTATTATTATTATTATTATTATTATTATTATTATTATTATTATTATTATTAGAGTAATAACAGTTGTAATAGTAGTAGTTGTCGTAGTAGTATTAGTAGTAGTAGTAGCATAAGTATATTAAGATTCTCTAGTTCTGTATGGGAAAAGCAGGGAATACAATCCGGAGAAACACGAAATTGCGTCTCCCGAGACTTTTCAGCACGTGACCACTTCGATGTCGTTTCAGCCTCGTGTGCCCGGATGTTCAGATAGACTGAACGTCTATATCGGTAGAGCTTTTTATAACAGAGACTAGGTTATTAAACAAATAAGTATGTTAAAAAGGAAAGTGGAAAGGAGAGATGAAAGGAAGCGGACATAGAAACGACCAAGACAGGGCGCTGTATGAGAAGGGAATGGAAGACAACACAGTCCGAAATAAGGCAAGACAAAACGAGACGATGAAAGGCAAATGAAGACAAAACAAAGGAAAGGATAGGCAAGACAAAATGAAATAAATTTAAGCCAAGTCAATGTCAGACAAAACTCTCTGTGGGCGTATGCTCCCCCCTCTCTATGTCTCGCACGCACGCACGCACGCACGCACGCACGCACGCACGCACGCACGCACACACGCACGCACACACACACACACACACACACACACTCTCTCTCTATATATATATAAAATAACAGTTACAACGAATGACATACACATATACATAAACACACATACCAAGACAGATTGACAGACAGACAGATAGATAGACAGATAGTGTAGTTACTGATTGGTCCACATATACTGAGAAAGAACAACAAGTTGCAAACAAGTCTGGAGACAAAACGAACGGGAGAGAGAGAGAGAGAGAGAGAGAGAAAGAGAGCTTCCTAATGTCTCTATGGTAACCCGGCTCTAATTATAACGTATGTAAATGAGAGAAGGTCAAAGGTGAGCAGTGGCTGTCGGTAATGGCCGTATATTAACATCAGCTAATGGTTCACGTACAATGAACGTGGCCCATTATTTCCTTGATGTCTCGATGGTCAACTAGCAAATAGGTGGCTGACTCGTCCCTAATCACCAGTAATCCTTATGGCTATATTATAATATATATTTGTTAGTCAGGGAGCTAATGTTGTCCTCTATATCCAGGATAAGAGCGCATGGCCGACCGAAATGGCCGAGCCGGTAGAGTTGTAGGCCGAAATACGAGCCTGCCCGGATTAATGGAAAGTGGGGACCGTAGATTAATCTGAAGGAAGATCGGAAATATATTTACTATAAGGTGATGATTAAACCGATTAATCGCATACAAGATGACGTATAATATTTATTGTCTGAAGCTGTAGATGATGATTGATGTTTTACGGCCACTTTTTTTGTTTGTGAAATGATTAAATAACGCCGCGTACATGTAATAAATTTGGCTTTGAACGTTTTGACCTTTATCATGTTGAAGTCGCTCAGCGTCCATTATTTCTGATACAGTAACATGGGATGTGAGAACACGAGAAGGGCTACTCTTAATCCTGGAAAAGTGGTACGATTTGACCAATTGGTCTCGGTACAATATATAGAAAAGAATTAATCTGGATCGGCAAAAAGAACATCATCACATTAGATTAGAGCAAGATTCTTGATCCAATATATGAATCTTTCTGAAAAACGAAGGTCCTCCTCGGCCCATAAATGACCGAACAATCTATCTGTATATGGTTTACGTTAGCATCGATGGTGAGACGAATAATGCACATATACAGGGAGTACTGGGATTCGACCCTGATGATCGACGATCAGCAATACCGTGCACCATCAATGGCCAACTATGGGCGCAGCCACTTATTAGTGTAATTGCGTATCCTTGCCACGAATACGACTGGTTCCAGGTTCGATTCGCACTGACTGTCTGGTGGTCTTTAACACCAATTCTGGGGACTTCACCCGGCTTTAACCAAATGTCCGGTTCTGACGAAATAAATCATTATGGACTTTATCCGTCGGATTGTTGACAACGATATAATAGTGTATTGGTAAACAAAACAAATAAACAAAAACTAAAACGATAACCGGCGATATATTATCTGGATGATCCAGAAATCCATATTCCGACGTGGATTATCAATCGACTGACGCCAGGTGTTATTGGCGATGAGAAGGCGCTATGCCCACCAGGTCGTTGATGACGATGCTATACTGTAGACGTCCATAAGCGATGGGCACAGCTCCATAAAGCAATACGATAAGGTGTAATAAGGTGTATGACCCGAAATCGAGATGGACTATTCGGGATCATCCGGCTATAACTGGACGGATAGAGAGTTCTTATGGCAGGGCCAACACCCCGTTCAGATTCTAAATCCTTAATCCAATAGACCAAGAGTCCAGTCCATCCAAGTCCAGCCCCGTTTAGTCCATGCCCAGCTGACGTCATCGTAGACTAATCTGCACAAAATAATTCGTCGAAGTAGATGCCTTCGAATTTGACTTTCGTGAGACAAGCGGCAACGAAGGAGATTACGGAGAGAGAAAACTGGTTTATGATAATTTCTGGCCGCAATTTATTAAATTTCTCTCAAATCATCTATGTGGCATCGACCATTCTGTGGCGCTAGATCGATAAATATTGATTTTTTTGGTGTTTATAGTCGGTGAACTAAGGTTGGCTGGATAAGGGGAGGATGTTTTGTGGAGGATTTTCTAGCTCGATTATTAGTAACCGCTGGTTGGGTGTTGCAGGGTCGTGGAGATGGTCCCTCTGATGTTTTATGGCTGTTATTTGGGTGTTAGAGTGTCATGGACAGGTTCCCTTTGATATAAGACATGACAGTGATGACGAGGGGTATTGTTCTATAGGAATATCTGTCTGCGTTTCAAGTTGCTTGTGTGTGTGTGTGCGCCCGCTTGCGCGCTTGCGGACGTGTGTGTATGTGTGTGAATTATCTTCTTCTGTCCCTGTCTATTTATCTATCTATATCTATCTATCTATCTATCTATCTATCTATCTATCTATCTATATATCGTCTCATAGCTCCTGTCTATATCCAATTTGTTTGTTGACAACTGAACACAAGATGACCTTCCGCCACCAAGCTGATGGATGTCATGACGTCATTTCCTGCTCCAATTATGACAACGGGACCATCCCTTTATCGGGCTAACGTCATCCCCCTATGTCTCCCACTCCTCTCCACTCATATAATTAGCCCTTTGTTTTTCTCAGCCCTTCTCCTGGGGATCTGACCTGACACAGTTTATTGGCATAATTAGCGCAAATAGAGGTCATGACCTCTAAACATGCCGCCCAGTTATCAACGTAATGACATCCAGATCTGTCACGTGTCAGAGATGATTCGCTATCAGGATGATGTCTCGCCAGTCACATGACAAAGGCCTAGTCGGGATTCTGGAGCTGCCAAAACTGTTGTTTAGCGTTCCGGATCATGTCAAGGCCAACGGCGAGTTTGGCAACATGTCAGATGTCAGTTAAAGTTTGTGAACGTTATTACTGAACACCATTTAATATATGCTGAAGTGTCTAGTCAAATAGCAAGACACGAAGTGATACTTATATTGGATATATAGTCACATAGCAACATAAAGATGTTAACTTATATTGTAAAATTCAGTCACATGCACAGTTATATATGAAGACAAATATAGTTAGACATACGATGACTAATTCAATTATACATTTATGATTACATGTAAATAATATATATATATATATATATATATATATATATATATATATATATATATATATATATATATATATATATATATATATATAGTAAACGTTGGTTATAAATAATAACTAGGATATAACGAAATAGTACTTTAATTCGAAATGGTTAGCTGGTCCGGCCAAACGTTCAATCATTTCCATAGTAAAGAAACTGGGATATAACGAAATTTAAACAACGAAAACTTGCTTAAACCGAAGTGATTTTTCGTTCCCAGCAGCAGTAAATCAAAATATAAATCGCGCTGGTTATAACGAAATACGCTTTTTGAAATTTCAAATGTCAGTCAGTCGAAAGATCGTTGTGATCATTGCTATCGTAAATGCAACAATCAATATGAAAATGACAATCAAATTTAATTACATTGTTTGACGAGAGATACATGCAAGTTTATTGTTACTTTAGGGTTTGAGTAGACGGTGAGTAGATATTGACACATGTCACTTCAAGGGGTATTGTGGCTTATGATAAACTGCGAACTTTGGATTGGCTTGCCTGGCAACACACGTAATAAAACAAGGGTTAGTTTCACCAAACATCGCTCATTCATCCGTAACTAATATGTGATACATTCATGGCACCTATAATTGAAACTGGGATAACTCGAAGTACCATTTTAACAAAACTAATACCTATTTGCCTTGAATTTCGTTATAACCAACTTTTACTATATATATATATATATATATATATATATATATATATATATGGTAATAAATAGGGTTACTATGTGCTAACATTTAGTTGTATTTACAGGCGCACATTATGTCACGCGCACCGCTATATATACATTCACACATGTATATATAGTCACACACACACACACACACACACCACGCACACATAGTTTCTTTACGCACAAGGTAGGGATTATAAATGAAGTGTCAGTCTATATCACCAATATGTTGCTTCCCCCCCCCCGACCGTATAACGATTACGGGCTCATCTCACATTGTAAAGAACTCACGTTATTGTGAACTAAATCCCCTGTATGTTATCAGTGGGTGGTGATGGTAAGCTCTGAAATAAACTGCATTATTTAAACATATTATATAAATATTTCATATTCATAGAGTTGATAGACTGTTACAGACTGAACAATAACATGTCGATGTAAGTTAGATGGTGAAATTAACTGGTTATTTGTCTCCTGAAGGGGGGGGGGAGAGAGAGAGAGAGAGAGAGAGAGAGAAGTTACACGTATTTATCATATGTGACACTTCATCTGTATCATTGTCTATTTGTTGAAGATTGTAGATTCCGGTTTATACTCACAGAAACAATCCTGACGCGGCAACGGTGTGGGGGCTCGTCCGGAGCGATAATAAATATCTTACTGATCTCCAAGGTCGACGCAAATCCTGCGGCTCCCTTCACTGCGCATGCGCGGCGGAAAAATTATATTACTACGTATAATCTACATATTCTACGGATAATTAATGCCATATACATACATACATCACCGTGGTCCGCTCATTGTTTACCCCCCACAGCACCACACTCGCCATGTTTACCGACCCAGTAGGAGGATGTACTGATACTCGACGCCATCAAGTGTAGTTTGTGACGTATTTATAGCGAAATGTTTACACAAAAAGCTCTTTGACAGATAATAATAGTAGGACATAACAAGTAAATATCGTTATGGACTATAGCCAGCTGATTAACATAATGGAATACACTCACTCACTCACTCAATCACTCACTCGCTCACTCTCTCGCTTCGCCCCCCTCTCTCTCTCTATATATATATATACATATTTCTATCTTTACATATATAGATTTATTTGTTTTTCTGTTTGTATTCCGCCATTAATTCGTTAGTCTTCGTCTCTTTATATACGCGTGTACGCGTGTACTTGCTCGTATTCTTTAAGAATGTTCCCCTCGATGCCTCGTCACCTACCTCACATTTCCCACCCAATAATCCCTGGAAGCGACCCCCCCTATCTGGGATTCATTTACATATCGATATCACGTGGTTACCTACCGACAGCTGATTGGTGGCCGACTACAAGACGATCATTGACCTTTACGATTTATAAACAAACTGACAAGATAATTCACGACCGACTGAGTCATCCCTTGTCTTACTAAACGCATCAGATAAACCAACGATTCATAAAGGTAGATAAATAGCTGATGGCTCACTAATACGGCCCCGCTGCAGAAAA
>JAODUP010000124.1:430000-435000 GCA_025642065.1 Paralvinella palmiformis
GTGACATCTGCATTTGAAAACTGGAATAAATCGAAGTACCATTATTACGAAAAGAATTCCCATTCCCCTTGAATTTCGTTATAACCAACTTTTACAGTGTATATCTTTACCCTATATACGCCCATATTGTACAATACGCCATCTTGATTACTTGATCCTGACAGCTTCAACATCACCATTTGGGGATCATTTCTGCTAACAAATTGTCAAGGTCACACTGAAGGTTACCAGCTATCTAGCCATTATGTGTCAGATTCCATTGAATTCTAAATACTTCAATGTCTTCTCAATGATGAATGGTTTGTGCTATAGAAAAGTACATAGCCTCTTTCCTGTAGAAGGTTACAGACTGATTTGGTTACTGTAAGTTACAGAAAGACAACCTGTGTTACAGCGAAGTTACAGAGTATCTGTGTTTCCAAAGGGCAGAGAGAGAGAGAGAGAGAGAGAGAGAGAGAGAGAGAGCGAGAGAGAGAGAGAGTTAAGGAGCATTTATAATTTAATCGTGTTACAAAGAGATTACAGAATATTTGTGTTACGAAATATTAATGAAAAAATGCAGGTTATTTCTATTATAAAAGGACGTGTTACAAAAGTATTACAAATATGATATATATATATATATATATATATATATATATATATATATATATATATATAGCAAATGGATTATATATTATTTAAGTTAAACGATGATCAAAGTTATGAATTATGACTGCTTAAAAATATTACATGCTCTCTAAGAGTTTTCCAAATTATTTGTGTTACAAGAAGGTTACTAGTATAGCGGAATGGTTACATATTGTCTGTGTTACAGGAAGGTTGCGGAGTGCGCGTGTATTACGCTAAAGTCGGCTATTCCTCCTGTGATTACAGGTTACCTGCCTTAGATATTGTCGGAAAAAGGGTTACAGATTACCATTGTTACAGGGAGGTTATAGATCGGTGTAGGACTGACTTATAAGACCGTTATTTAGCTAAGCTGTGTAAGTGACCCTGGCTTTATCGTGTCTAAGACAATATATCTGGGGACTAGCTGGGGGCAAGGTTCTATCTACATAACTAGTAGACTGGCTTTATGTCTTCATACTCCCCGGAGGGTTGAGTTTATACGGTGGTACCGTCTGTTGGTTTTAGCACGCACACAAACGCAGACGCGTATATGCAAACATATGCGTACATAAAACACACAGACACAGACACACACACAAACGCGCGCGAGCAGCCCCCCCCCCCCCGCACACACACACACACACACCCACACACACATACATACATGGGCACAAACGCCCACTCGTACAAAAACACTGTGTTCTAGCAGGGTGTGAAAAGGCACTGCTGCAGAAAATCACGACTCAATATAATTTTTCACCAGGGAACTTTCCATGCTCATACGTGTTTGTTTGTGTGTGTGTGTGTGTGTGTGTGACCATTGTTCTCCAACAACACCCCCCGATAATGTCAATTCCCTCAATATAATGCCATTATATTAAATCCTCTAACACTGTAACTGCTAAACTTGCTCTCACTCTCGAGACAATCCTCCAATAATTCTATACTTTGAGCCGAGAAAAGGCACGAATCCCATCAAGGACTGTTTAAGAAGCGCCGAGCTACCAAGGTCAAGGACACTGAGATGAGATTTGCATGTCACATGATTGATGTCTTCCGGTTTGTGGTCGAGGTTGAGGCTAGTGGCCGGAAGTGACGTAAACCGTGAAAAGCGTCGACAAATATGTGGTTAATTATAGAGATTGTGTGGCTGTCTGGATGTGACTAGCTGACAGGGTAGCTTATCATTGTAGATATGTGGCTTGTGAGGTACTGAGGTGGACAGACAGACAGACAGACAGACAGACAGACAGACAGACAGACAGACAGACATGTAGCTATACAGGTATACAGTAAATATACAAATAGACAACTAGATAGATAGATAGACATACAGATAGACAGACAGATAGACAGACAAACCGATGTCTGATAGACAGATATATAAACAGATAGATAAACAGACAGACAGACAGACAGAAATATATATATATATATATATATATATATATATATATATATATATATATATATATATATATATATATATATAAAAGATGGAGAGACAGATAAACGCAGATATAGAATGATAGACAGAAAGAATGACAACTACCTATCTATCATACATCTATCAAGCAAGCAAACAAACAAATAAACACACGAACAAACAAACACAAAAACAAACCAACACAAAAACGAATAAACAGAACATTTTAGGCAGGCCTGCAAACAGACAGATAGCCAGTCAGCCAGACAAATTGACGGATAGAATAAAACAAAACAGAAGAAACCTGGAACAAACAATTCACTTATACACACAATACCCATAATGCACAAACACACACGCACAATAGACAAGCACATCAGGCCAGACCAAGTAAAATAACGTTTAGTATCCAGACATCAGAGCTCATCAAACGACCCATTAAACGGTTTGTCGATGGTTTCTGCTGAGTCATCAAAAAGACTGTCTTTGACTCTAGAGAGCCATAAGAGCTCTTATAGGAGCAGCACTAGTCTAGGCTCTTCTAGGAGCAAGATATAGGCACGTGACCTAGTCGGTGATAATGGTCTATCATCACCTAGATATGGGAATGTTATGACAGCTGTAAATGGTGACAAAAATAGAAAGGGGAGGCGAACTTACGTTCTCAAAATTGTATAACACGATGTTTGAAAACTGCACGAATATCTCTCTCTCTCTCTCTCTCCTCTGCTCTCTCTCTCTCTCTCTCTTTCACACACACACACACACACACACACACACACACACACACACACACACACACACACACACACACACCACACACACACACTTTCTCTATCGTCTTCTCTCTCTCTCTCTCTCTATCCTTCTCTCTCTCTCTCTCTCTCTCTCTCTCTCTCTCTCTCTCTCTCTCTCTCTCTATCATTCTCTCTCTCTCGTCTTCTCTCTCTCTCTCTCGTCTTCTCTCTCTCTCTTTCCCTCTCGTCTTCTCACTCACTCACTCACTCACTCACTCACTCACTCACTCTGTGTGTGTCTGATTGTATATATATATATATATATATATATATATATATATTTTGCGCGTGTGTGTTTGTGTGTGTTTGTGTGTTCGTGTTAGCAGTCTTTTAAAAGGCACTGGAACAGGAACTCAGAAATCTTGAGTACAGACTCTGGACGATTCATCGGGATATCATATTACTGTTTTATATGTCCCAATTTGTTAGCCGATCTAGTCTATGTACCACCAGTCCTGTCAAAGTGTCGTGACATGCTTGTCCATTAACGACATTTAACAGGATTCTCTTAGCCCGTCTACAAGGACGATTATGTAACTTTGACTTATCTGTCTACCCATATATATATATATATATATATATATATATATATATATATATATATATTTATATATATATATATATATATATATATATATATATATATATAATATATATATAGAAGGCGCAGTACCGTATAGAAGCTGGTCCATGTTGGCTAAATTATCACGATCTACTTTGATTATCTATCTATCTATCTATCTATCTATCTATCTATCTATCTATCTATCTATCTATCTATCTATCTATCTATCTATTAATCTATCTATCTATCTATCTATCTATCTATCTATCTATTAATCTATCTATCTATCTATCTATCTATCTATTTATCTCACACACACAGCTGTTATCACGACCTACTGTCTAGATGGTCCTTCTTGGAATGCTATTGCCTGTCTATATAGACCAAGTAGATTATCACCCCGAAGTAGAAAATAGAGCAGGACCATACAATTTGTTGGTAAACATTATATAATCAAGACTTAGCTGGTCCATTATATAATGTCAATTTTATCTATATAGACTATACAATGAAGACTTAGCTGGTCCACGTTGTGATACCGATTCTCTATATATTTAGACCCTATCTGTATGTTAACATTTTGACTCATTGGTCGTGAGTCATTTACATAAGATGTGAGTTAATTATAAACTTATTTAATTGTTTCTACCTCTAACCTGATATACTAATTAATACCTTTAGATAATATAAACAGAGAAATTGTTATTGACTTAATATTAATAAAACTATCTACATAACTGAATAAGGGTTAATTTGGTTTGTAATATTTGTGATACAGGATGGAAAATATGATCGCCATCTAGTGTTTATCTCGAGAGGTTTATCACGAATTAGTTGGTTGATATAGACAGCACTAATATCACGTATTATTTACATCAGGGCTATTATTATTATTATTATTATTATTATTATTATTATTATTTTTATACTAGCAGTCTATGGACTATACAATTACTATCTATAATAGATCATATACCGTCACCATTTTAGTCTTCGTGGATCATATTAACAAGACATCGTAAGTCCATATACACCAAATTATCACGACCTAGATGCTGTATAAAGACAATATTGTAACCATTTGGCAATTTTGCATAGTTCATATTGTTCCGACCTATTATATATATATATATATATATATATATATATATATATATATATATATATATATATACAGACTTGTTCGTGATAATATGGTCTATATGGACATAATATCACTGTTATTACCAACCAGTATAATATATAATTATATGTGGACCATATAACATTGTCATTCTATAATCGACGCGATCCATTCAGTTAAAAGAGAGTTTTATTTTTGATGTTATTGTTGTTATGAAAGATGTTATGACAGGTGTTATGGCGTTCGGTTGTTAATGTCAGGCAAATGACACTGCTTAAGTCGCCATTAATACAGTTATTATGATTAATTATTGATATTAGTTCGCAAAAACAATCACAAAACGACGACACATTAACAGCTCCAGACGAATCGGTCGACATGTAGTTCGGGAGTTTCATTCGATAACTGTCATTGCTTCATAATTCAGAGCTAGTCTTCAAACGATTTTCTTTCCCGATTACGGTTAAGGATTTGGCA
>JAODUP010000124.1:440000-442500 GCA_025642065.1 Paralvinella palmiformis
GATTTAAACATATAAAGAATAACTTTATTTCTAATCTACTTCAACCAGCTGTTCCACAAGGTGAAACCTGTCGTCATAAACGTGCTTCCACCATATCAGCTGAGCCGAAAGACAATTACTTATAATACTATATGATTTGTCGACCTCGGTTTCGGGGAAGGCGGGGGAGGGGGGGGGGAAATTTCTCTACGACGACACCAGCTCAAACAGACAGATGTTCAGGTGAATTATTATTTGATAAATTGATAAATTGTTAATAAATGAGTGACTGATTGAGTGAGTGAGTGAGTGAGTGAATGAATGAATGAGTGAGTAATTCGTTTGTTTTTATTCGGAGAAGGTTATACCTGAGATATTCGGATGAGAGGCTATTCCCTGGAGAGATATTTCGCAAACGCGGGTATTAGTAGATTTCGAGCCCACAAACTAGAGATTTGCATGGGAGTGCTCTATCCTCTTCACCATCGAAGCGTCCTATAAATTGTTACTAAAGTTTGTTTGTAAAAATTCACCACCACTGTGAGTCATAAATCTATTTAATATTATTCATAAGTTGAAAATTCGATTGACGTTCGAATACCGATTATTCAAACGCTATCTGCCACAAATACTGTAGCGTTGTTTCTTCGGTGTAATTCGCGAATTCCTCAGCTCCCATTCGGGTATACCACGGAGAGCGTCTTCAGTGCCAGCTTGCCACACATCGTGTTTCTCAAGCCATTAAGACACCACTGGGCAAAGATTTACTGCTGAGCGGTGCGGTCGAGAGGCATTCATACGGCGACAAAGACTGGGTAGAGTCGTAACCGAAGGAGATAATTCGAACCCGTGAACGCTGCATGGTACAGCGCGATCTATCAGCCGAGCTAAAGCGTCCCCCATTTAGCGGCTGAGTGTAAAGAAATGTTGATTGTGTCCAAGTAATTAATGATACTCGATCCGACAGCCATTGTTGTTAATAGCCGGCTATTGTTGTAAACATTATAAGTACAAAGGTTAATGCCGGTGTTAGTACTAACATCGGTGTTATCGTCGGTTTTAGAGAGCTAATAACGGTGTTAATGTTAATCTCGGTGTTTAATGTTAATGTAAAGCGTTTTACCGGTGATAACACTAATTTCAGTGTTTCAGCGTTAATGCTAGCGTTAGTGTTAGTGTTAGCGTTTAAAACGGTGTTAGTGTTGGTATCGATGTTAGCGGGAGTTTCAGTGTTAATGCCAATGTTAGTATTATCGTTAGTGTTATTATTGGTATTGTTAATCTTATTGTTAGCCTCTGTTAGTGTTGGGCTTCATTGTTAGTAACAAAATTGGGATTAATGTTTATATTAAAGGGTATTTTCTTATATACAGAACTATTTGAGAGCTTTAGGGGAATTGGTATATATATATATATATATATATATATATATATGTCTGTCTGTCTGTCTGTCTGTATTTGTTGGTTGTATATATATATATATATATATATATATATATATATAATCCCAGTTGTGCATATAGACAGACAGACATACAACAAAAACAACAGAACACACACACACACACACACACACACACACACACACATATATATATATATATATATATATATAGAGAGAGAGAGAGAGAGACTCTATCTCTCTCTCTGTGTGTGCGTGTGTGTTTTAGATTGGGCGTTGCGATAACCGAAATATGCCTACATACATAAATACCTACACATACAAATACAAACACAGACCCAGATTTATAATTATAACATCCGGGATAAACTCTTTAGCTTATTGTACAAAGCTTCGGTTCTGACATAATTACACCAGATCAGCCAATCAGCGAGCAGCACACAGCCGCAGTATGGCTGATACGGTTATGTTTTACGTAACTCGGAATTAGTTCATTCTCTCGTGAACTCTACTGACCGCGGTTGGGAAGGAAAACTGAAGGGAAAAAGGGAAAAGGAAAAAAAAAGAAAGAGAAATTCGCGTGCAAACAAAACCAGGAGTTGGGCGTCTGTTAAAGCTAACTTCCTCATGGCTCAGTCGTTCAGTGCGGGACAAGCACATGGAAGGTTCAAGTTTTGGATCCGAGTTAGCCGCTCCTGATTGTTTGCATTTTCGCTGGCTGCCCTACTCCCAGAGGGGGTATTTCCATTAGAGGAATATTTCAGGCTAACCGACTAATGGCTTGGTTACAAGATACTGTATACATCCTGGTAGATTGGTGGTCGTGTCGAGTTGTACGGGTTGGCACATCGCGGAGGAAAAGTGTAACGTGAAAAGTCCTTAGACGTAATCAAGATGTTGATGGTTTATCTTTAACAAAGACAAAGCCATCTTTTGGATGCCATCTCCTAAGATAGCTTCCTTGCAACCGTTCAAGTTTCGGGCAATAATGATAGCTCGCTCAATTTTCCTTGATGCCGTAGAAAAATGGGAATTATACTCTTACGGTGAACCGAGCGAGTTGTTAGGGTAATGAGGCGAGAGTGAGAGATGGAACAATCTTCAGACATAGTTAAACCA